>CM053505.1:56987629-57003516 GCA_028627145.1 Eidolon dupreanum | reverse complement strand
CAAGATATGGAAGCAACCTAAATGCCCATCAACAGACGATTGGATAAAGAAATTATGGTTCATATATACAGTGGAACATTACTCAGCCATTAAAAAAAATGAAATCCTACCATTTGCAACGACATGGATGGACCTAGAGGTTCTTATGCTGAGTGAAATAAGTCAGACAGAGAAAGATAAATGCCGTACAATTTCACTTATTGCAGAATCTAAGGAACAAAAAGAACAAACTAATCAAAAACAGACTCACAAATGTAGTGGGCAATTTGGTGACAGACAGAGGGGAGAGGGCTTGGGGGGGCTGGGAGAATGGTGTGAAGGGTTAAAGAAGTACAAATTCGTAGTTGCTAGTTGGTCACAGGGATGGGGAGCATGGCAGAGGGAATGTAGTGAGCATTAATATGATGGCTATGTGGAGGCCCAAGGGAGGGAGGGAGCAATTGGGGGCATCATTTCATGAACTGTATAGATGTTTAACCAATGTACTGTATACTTGAAACTAATTTAAATAAATTAGGAAAAAAGAAGGATAAGAAAAAGTTTTGGCCAGACAAAAAATGTTTAAAAGAATTTTGTCATCACCAAACTATTATTATCATAAATGTTCATTGGACTCCTTTAAGCAGGAGAGGGGGGTAAAGAAGAAAATAAACACAAATAATAAAGTAACAATAATTATGTGCCTATCAATAATTACTTTAAATGTAAATGGATGAAATGCTCCAATCAGAAGATATAGGGTAGCTGAATGGTAAAGAATGCAAGACGCACACATATGCTATCGACCTGAGACCCAGTTCAGATCGAAAGGCATACATTGAGTGAAAGTAAAAGAACAGAAAAAGGTATTTCATGTGAATGGAAATTTTAAAAAATCTAGAGTAGCATTAATTATATCAGGTAAAATAAACTTCAAATCAGAGGCTAAAAGACAAAGAAGGTCATTTCATAATGATAATGAGGTCAATCTACCAAGAGTATATAACTCTAGTAAACCATAGGCACTCAACATAGGAGTACCTAAGTATATGAATTAAAAATTGATTAACATAAAGGAAGAGATGAACAATAACAAAGACATTGTAGGAGATTTTAATATCCCATTGAAACCAATGGACAGATCTTCCAAACAGAAAATCAACAACAACAACAACGACAACAAGAAAAACAGTGGCCTTAAATGACACACTACACTAGGTGGAATTAATTGATATTTTTAGAGCATTTCACACCAAAGCATCAAAATATACATTTTCTCAGGTACACATGAAACATTTTTCAAAATAAACTTATTGTTAGGCTACAAAAAAAGTCTCAATAAATTTAAAAAAATTAAAATCAGACTATTCCAAGGAAGATGGGAGACTAAGTAAAAACAGGGGATGTGCCTCCTCCCAGGTCTACATTGAAATTACAACCAAATTATAAAATAATCAATGTGAAGAATAACCTGAAATCCAGCTGATCGTAACACATATATCTGGTAATATAAAGAAGGAGCCACATAGAAGCTGGTAGGAGGAGCAAAATCACAAATCGGGCTGGACCCATACCCATGGGTGATGAAGGATCACCAGGAGGGAAAACAAGGCTGCAGAGACTCCACCAAAGGACTGGGTAGTCCTGGCCTTATTTGGGGGCTCCCCAGCACAGGATCCCAGCTCAGGGAAGAGGAGTTTCCAATAACTTTGACTATAAAAACCAGAGGGGATTCTGGCTGTCTGGGTGAGAAGAAAGGAGATTGAAACCCTAGATGCCCCTTTGAAGGGCCCACAAACAGGCTCTATGACCTATGGACACTCACCAGGGGCCAGAACTAGGGCTGAACAGGCAGCCACCACTGTGCCTTAGTCGCCCGCCCCCACCACATTGCAACATACAGACCGCTATAGCTTGACTGTGCAGATCCCTCTCACAGGGCCATTAGGAAGCACTGGCCTGAGGAGGTCAGCCTGCTCCACCCAACCTACAGATTGCCCAAGGCTTGTTTCTGGATGGCTGCCACACCCTGCACCTATTTATGGTCAAACATTCTTAGCTGGAAGCCAGTGCTTTGAACAAGCATTTTGGAGACAGTTTCATGCAGATCACTGTTGCCAACAAGAACTTGGGTGTTGCTCAGGTGTCTGTGGGCCAGTCCCAGACAGCAGCTAGTCTTGCTTTGATCTGGGATTTTCATGAGAATGTGCAGTTACTCAAGTTGCAGCAAGACTGAGGCTGTATTGATCTGACTTACATTGTCTCCCTGAGATCCCATTTCACCCAAGCCTCAAAGTACCTGCAAGCCATTGACGGACAACCTCCCCCACCCTGCATTTCTCTGGGTCCATACATTCTGTACAGGCAACAGACTTTGGCTAGCACAGTGATTGCATTTCAGAGAAAACAGTTGTGGGCAGACCACTGCTGCCTATATGAGCTGCAATATCTCTTAGGGGGATCACAGGGGTCTGTGGGACCACCCCAGAGAGCAGCATGTCTCCCTGTGACTACTGCAGGAATGTGCAGACAGAAATTGTAGAAAACAGGCTATAGACATAATGGCCCTTGACTCCCTGAGAAAGAGCAATTAGGGGGGTCATTTTATAAACAATAAAATGTCTAACCAATGTACTGTATACTTGAAACTAATAAAAATTAAAATCATATCAAGCATTTTTTATGGTAACCATGGTTCGAAACTAGAAATCAACAAGAAGAAAACTGAAAAATACATAAAGACAAGGAGGCAAAATAACATACTATAAAACAATAAATGGGTTAGAAATGACATCAGAGAAGAAGTCAAAAGATACCTTGAGACAAATGAAAACAAACAATAATGACCCAAACATGTAGGACACAAAGAAAAGAATCTGAGGAGGGAAATTCATAGCAATACAGGCCTACCTCACGAAAAGAAATTCAGATAAACAATCTAAACTTACACTTATGGAACTAAAAAAAAAAAAGCAGCAGATGAAGCCCAACATGAGTAAAAGAAAGGGAATAATAAAGACCATAGCAGAAATAAACAAATTGAGTCTGAAAAAATAATATAAAAGATCAATGAAACCAACAGCTTGTTCTTTGAAAAGATAAACAACATTGATAAAACTTTAACTGACAGATTAAGAAAATGAGAAGACCCAGATAAATAAAATCAGGAATGAAACATGAGAATTAACAAGACACAACAGAACTACAAAAGATCATAGAAAATACTACGAGCAATTACATGCCAAAATAATTGGATAATCTGGAAGAAATGGATACATTCCTAGAAACATATAATCTTCTAAGACTGAATCAATAAGTAACAGAAAATCTGAACCAACAAATTGCAACTAACAAAATCTAATCGGCAATCAAAAAACTCAATAAACAAAAATTCTGGACCAGTTGGCTTTACAGGTGAATTTTACTAAACATTCAAAAAAGAATTATCACCTATTCTTTACAAATTATTTCAAAAAATTCAAAAGGAAGGAAAGCACTCAAGCACATTTTATGAAGATATTGTTATGCTGATTCTAAAAACAAAGACATTACAAAAAAAAGGAAAAGAAAAAGAAAATTATGGGCAGATATTCCTGTTGAACCTAGATGCAAAACTTCTCAACAAAATATTAGCAAACTGAATTAATCAGTATATTCAAATATTCACATTCCATGATATTATGCCATATCAAGGCCAAGTGAAATTTATTCCTGACATGCAAGGTTGGTTCAATAACTGCAAATCAATGCAAATGATACAGCATATAAAATAAATGATAAAAATCATATGATCATATCAATATATGCAGAAAAAGAGCTTGACAAAATTCAGCATCCATTTATTAAAAACTCTCAGCAAAGTAGGAATAGAAGGAATATACCTCAACATAATAAAGGCCATATGTGATGAACCCACAGCTCACATCATACTCAATGGGAAAATGTTTAAATCATTTCCCTTAAGACTGAGCACAAAAGAAGTTTACTTTCAACATTTTTGTTAAAACAAAGTACAGAAGTCCTGGCCACAGTAATAAGACATGAAAAAGAAATAAAAGGCATTTAAATTGGAAAGGAAGAATTAAAACTGTCATTATTTACAAATGATACGATACTATATAGAAAGAAACCCAAAGATTACACCAAAAAACTATTAGAATCAAGAAATAAATTATAGTAGCAGCACATGAAGTTAATATTCAGAAACCAGTTGTATTTTCACACCCAAAAAGGAACTGACAGAAAAAGAAATTAAGAAAATAATACCATATGCAATTGCATAAAAAAGAATGAAATACCTAGGAATAAAGTTGATCAAGAAAATACAAAACTTGTATTTGAAAATTATGGGATATCGAAGAAAAAAATTGAAGATACAAATAAATGAAAGCATATATTATGTTCATAGATAGAAATAATTATTATTGTGGGGCCAGCTAGTTTTGTGTTTTCACCCCTCCCACAAATCTCAATGTGGACTTTTCCTTATATCCTTAGTTATCAGTGTTCTGCTTAGTTAGTCTTCAGATACTTCTTCAGAGTGATTGCTCTACAGTTTTATTTTAAAGTGATCATGGGAGGAGGCAAGAATGACATTTACCTACTCAGCCAATTAGACCAGAATCTCCCAAGGCTTGAAAGTTCTTAACTGAAATGCAAACATTGCTTTTGAGGATGAATTTACCCATTCAGTTATTAATTGATTAAAGCATTCCAGTAGCCCCATAACAGAGCAGGACCCCTAAAAGTTGGATCCTAGGGCATGGAGGTGATAAAAAATGGCCTGGAAATATCTAGAGCATTGAAGTGATATGTATTAGGAAAGTTAGTACACATAGCTTTCAGGAAGCCAGAAGCCTTTCCAAGGACAGGTACACAAGAAATTTAAAATATATGGAAATTATTCATGAAAATGGCCAAAGGGGAATTCAAGTCAAACTGTACCAATTTCCTTATCATACTCAGTGCTTGCTTTGAATACAGCTAAGTTTACATTTCTTTTCTGCAAAATTACCTTTATTTCTTATCTCCTTTAATGCTCAATGGCCCCAAATTCTCTGATATCCCATCACCTTGGTACTGGATAAAAGGTTTATCATCATTATTCATTCATTCATTTATTTATTCATCCATTCATTACCTCACTTTTAAGGTCACTTATTTCTAGGACATTAGTCTAGGTAAACTCCCTATGTTCACTCAAACAACCAGAACTAAAATTGTGGAATTAGAGGAATAAGAGTTTCTTGATTGCACTAAGGCTCAGAGCTGTTTCCTAACCTGTTCTCAAATTGCTCCAAGCTATGGTTTGACTGGTAAAATATCAAAGGCATAATACTGAGTGATTTCATCTACCCCTGTGGGCATATAAAACATATAACCTTATATGTGAAATATATAATTATATCTGTGAATATATCATATATAAAAACGAATCTCAATAGCACTGACATTCACTTAGATATGTACCATTCATATATATATATCTCGTTTTTAATGTATTTTAAAAAATTATTAATTAGAGTTGACATTCAATATTATTCTATATTAGTTTCCAGTGTGCAGCATAGTGATTAGATATTTATACAAGTTAGGAAGTGATCCCATCAGTAAGTCTAGTACCCACCTGGCACCATACATCATTATTACAATATTATTGACTATATTCACTATGCTGTACTTTACAGTCCCTTGACTATTCTGTAACTATGAATTTGTACCTCTTAATCTCTTCACCCTTTTCACCCAGCTTCCTAACTCCCTCCCATCTGGCAATCACCAGTTTGTTCTCTATATCTATGTGCCTGTTTCCATTTTGTTTGCTCATTTATTTTGTTCTTTAAATTCAACCTATAAGTAAAATTATATGTTCATTGCAGCATTATTTATAACAACCAAGATGTAGAAGCAACTCAAGCAATTGCCAATCAATAGATAATTAGATAAAGAAAAAGTGGTACATACATACAATAAAATGTTACTTGGCCATAAGACAGAATAAAATCTCACCATTTGCAATAACATGGATGGGCCCAGAGGGTATTATGCTAAATAAAATAAGTTTTTCGTTTTTATATACAGATATTATAAATATAATAGTCACAAATCCCTTTGCATGACAGTTACAAATCCATTAGTCAGGGCACTATGATGTAGTAAATGTTTGTTACATTTTTTTCAATTAATAATGCTTGGGATTTTTAACATCTTGATGATATAGATAAATGCCCAGGGAATGATCACTAGGATAGCATTAAATGTTGGAATCCACTCCAAAAACAAAGACTGTGTCAAGTAATTAATGAAGTGATTATTAGCCATTTTTAGATCACAAATTCACTTTAAAACTATAGGATAAACTTGGTGATGCTGATTTCTCATTGATGTGGTTTAGGCTATGATGCTGACAAAATGGGTACAATGATTCATTTCTAAATTTCCCTGCAAAAAATCATAAGAGCCCTCCAGAGTTACAGCAACCTCTGTGATATAAGGAAGTAAGATTCCTAGATTCATGGTGAACCTCAAACCTGAACCTCAGCTGTATACACAAGATTCACATTAAAAGAGTCATGAGCCACACAGTTCTTTCTGCAATTGTTCAAACTAGCAAAGCAAATGATGTTGAAAGAATATGGAAGAGGTGGAGAAGAAAGCAGAGCAGAAGCAGCAGTGGGCAGGCAAAATTTTCTGCCCAGATGCAATGGCCTCACTTTTGCAATACTTATCAACTGTTCAAACATGTAAACTTTCAGACAAAAAATATCAAAAAAGAAAAGAAACAAAAATATGCAAGTATAAGTTCTTAAATATACTACTTAATTGTTAACATAGAATACCATCCTGTTGCATTACGTTTGTTTCTATTTCATAGTGTAAATAAAACAACACTGTAGTCTCTTAATATTAGTCGGTTATGTGCCAAGAAAAACAATGTATTGAGGATTTCAGTGTTAATGTACTAGAATTTTTCACATTTTAGATATCTAATTATGTTTGCTCCTGATGGTGATGTAAGGTTTTGGAACTAAGGATTGAAAGGCAACTCTAATGTTTACATATTTACCTTACTAAAAAGCAATATGTTATAAAAACAGTTTTCTGTTGTGGGCTTACCTTGTAAATGTGTTTTCTGATCAAATTCATTATGTTATGCTTCTATACGATATTTTCAAAAGTACAATTGATTGACACTTTAAAATAAACATGATGGTCATATTAACCAGAACTACAGAGCTCAACTTTAAAAAAAAATAGATTCTCAATATTTTTCCAGTTTTATTGAAATATAATACACAATTAGTTGTTCGCATTTACATTGTACAATTCAATGATTTTTTTTTCAATTAGAGTTGGTATACAATAATATATTTGTTTCTCTTGTACAGCATAGTTATTGGAGATCTATACAACTCACAAAGTGATGCCCCCAGTAAATCTAGTACCCATCTTCCCCCTTACATATTTATTACAACATTGTTCACTATTTTCCTTATGCTGCACTTTAGCATGTCTCCATGTCTATTTTTTAACTACCCATTTGTACTTCTTAATCCCTTTGCCTTTTTTTACTGTCCCCCCTTAATCCTCCTCCCAACTAGTAGCCCTCAAAATATTCTTTGTATCTATAAGTTTGTTTCCATTTCTGTTGTTGTTTGTTTTGTTCTATAAATTCATGTGTACGTGAAATCATGTGATATTTATTTTCTCTATCTGACTTACATCTTTCACCACAATACCCTCTAGGTCTATCAAGGCAATATCATCTTCCATCCCCTTCCTTTTAGTCTGTGTGTCTCTTTTAATCTGAAGTGAGTCTTGCGTAAGCAACATATATGGGAGTTTTGTTTTCTTATCCATTCAGCCACCCTATCCTTTGGTTTGAGAATTTAAGTCTTTTTCACTTGAGGTTCTTGTTGATAGAAATGTAGTTCTTACTGTTCTTTATTCCTGTTTTTGATACATGTTTTTTTTTTCTTCTTAAAAAGTCTCTCCAACATTTCCTGTAATATTAGCTTGGTGGTGATAAATTTTTTTAGCTTATTTTTGTTCAGAAACTCTTTATCTATCCTTCAACTCTAAATGATAGCTTTGCTGGGTAAAGAATTCTTGGTTGTAGATCCTGGGTTTTTATCACATCGAATATTTTGTGACAAGTCCTTCTGTCCTGCAAAGTTTCTTTTGAAAAATCAACTGCCAGTTTATGGGCTCTCCCTTGTAGGCAACTAAGTGCTTTTCTTTTGCTGCTTTTAAGATTCTCTCTTTGTATTTAACCTTTGTTATTTTAGTTACAATGTTTCTTAGTATGAGTCTCTTTGGGTTCATTTTGGGGGGGACACTCTGAGCTTCTTGGGATAGCATGTCTATTTCCTTTACCACATTAGGGAATTTTCCATCATTATTTCTTCAAATATGTTTTCAACTTCTTGTTCTCGCTCTTCTCCTATCCCTATGACATGGATGATTTACATTTAATTTTGTCCGATAGGCTCCTTAAATTATTATTATAGTCTTGGCTTCTTTTTTCTTGCTGTTCTGATTGGGTGTCTTCGGCTTCCCCATCCTCGATATTGGTGGTTTGATTCTCTTCTTCATTCACTATGTCTATTCTCTGTAATATACTCTTCATTTCAGATAATATATTCTTCATTTCTGACTCTTTTATAATTTCCATTTCCATTTTTATGTTTTTTATCTTATTGTTAAAGTTCTTAGTTCATCTACTTTCCCCCTAGGTTCATTGAGTATCTTTATAACAGTGTTTTGAACTTTGCATCTATTAGATTGCTTGACTCCATTATTCCAGGATCTCTGTTCTGTTCTCTCATATAGATTCTGCTTATCTTCCCATTTTGACTGCCTTTCTGTGTCTGTTTCTACGTACTAAGCAAAGCTCCTAAGTCTCCTGATCTCATTAGCATGGCTTTGTGTAGTAGGTGTCCAGTGGTACAGTCCTGACCGGGATTCAGCTGCAGGCCAAATTTAGCCCCAGCCTGTGTGCCTCCAGGGCCATCTGTTCAGATTCAGCAAGCAATCCACAGATGTTGTGCTTATAGTTGCCTCAAAAGGCCACACCAGAAACTGAGTCCAGCTGCCTCCAGTGTGAGTTTAAGCGCTGCTCAGCAAGGGGCACCTGACTTGCCGAGGACACACCTGGATGTGGCTTCAATAGTATTGTGAGTTGGGGGAGGCAGAGTTGCAGAAAATCCTCTGGCGGAGTGACCTCTATTATCCAGTTCAATGACATCTCAGCTATGACAGCACTGTGTCAGCACACTGGGAGGGTGGAGGGCTCAATGATGGATACCACCAGTACTTCTGTCCGAGAGAAAGCCTCACCTCCAGTCCTCGCTCCAACAACTCAGTGTTCCCCTGTAAGTTCCTGGTACCCCCTAAGCAGCCGACTGGGCACTGGTTCTCAGAGCCGGCGAGTCCATCACCACAAAAGTTTGGTTACATACACGACCTCTTTAAGAGGAGTCTGTGCTGCTGGCTGCAGCTGCCATAGCCTCTGTGCTGCTAAGCAGCTCAAGACCGGGCAGCTTTATGTCTTTGCACTCCCATACCTCCTACCATTCATGGTGATTTCTTTTTTCACCCTAGTTTCAGGGCTTCTGTTCTTCTAGACCCCAAGCAACTTTGCTTGCTGTTTGCTCCATGTTTCCATCACAACTTTGGTGTGGCTGCAAGGAGGCATGGAGAAAGCCTCTATCATCTACGCTCTTTTTCCCAGGCTCTTGGATCCTCAATATTTATTAAAGTAAAAGTTTGGCCATCTTTGTGACCTACCATAGAACATCTATGTGACTACCATAGAACAAATAAATATTGAGACTGACAGGTGTGATTTGATGGAATGAACTCTAGATTTAGGCATCAGAAAACCTGGCTTCTAGTCCCAGCTCTGCTATTAACCAGTTATCTTACCTTGAAGGAGTCATTTCTCTCTCTCTGGATTCCAATTGCTCATCTGAAAAATGTAAGGAATTGCTTGATGATCTATGAAATCCCTTACATTTCGGACATTATATACATCTATTAGTGATTTGGAGACAAGGAGGTGGGTGGTTCCTAACTTAGGTTACTACTTGATTCCTCAGGTAATTCCTTTACCTAAGAAGAGAGTAAATCAAATCCCTAAAGTAGCAGGTGGGATGGGAGATCTTTGTGTCACTTAAGAAGAATCGTACATAAACATGAGTGAAGTCATTTCTCATTATCAAGGTGCCGATTATTCATTTTCCAGATTATCTGTGACATCCACTTCTCCTTTTCCTGGCTGCCTGGCTTTTAGGTATATCTTTGTTCATTAACATCTCCAATGTAGGTTAGAAAAGAAGGAGGAAAGTACAAGCATGACATTTTTCTGCTTATTAGAAACTGTCTTATTAATTTCAAGTGGATTTAAGAGGAAGAAGTTTGAAGACATAAGGTAAAAAAAAAAGTCTTTAGGATTACCACTACATTTCAATTATAGAGGTTAGCCCTATTTTTGGAGATAACTGGCAATTTAATATCATGTTACTTGCAAAGAATGAAAACAAATGGCATGAAAGTGAACTTTAAAATCAGAGCAGATAAAAAGCAAATTAAAACTCATTTAAAAATCACATTTACTTCTTGATGTTAAAACAATGTTGTAGCATCGTTCCATCCAGGACTTCCTTTACAGTCTTGTCCTTCTTAGTTTAAATTATTTGGACAAAAAATGTCTTCATTGCTTGTTTTAGAATACTGTCCAATGGGTTAATAGTACTCAGATAAAAATGCTTAGCTCTCATGCAGAAGGACTGGTAGGTGGAAACAAAGGAAGTTTCTATGTTTCTCAAAAAATTAACAAATTTCCCCTTGAAAAACCCAAATGATTCCTGTCAAGATGGCAAAGTAGGTAAGCACTGTGCTTGCCTATTTTCACAACCATGTCAAAAGTACAACTAAACTATCAAATAGCCATCATTGGGAGTCACCTGAAGTCTAGCTGAATAGAAGTCCTACAACTGGGGCACACAGGAGAGGTTATCACAATACTGATAAGAGGGGTGGAGACACAAAACTAGCTGGTCTCACACTTGAATGTGGCATTTGAAAATTGGGAGAATATTTTGGCTGCAGAAGGTCCCCTTGGAAAAGCAAGGAGTACCAACCCCACATCAGGCTCTCTAGCCCAGGGTTCTACTTCTGGCTGTGAAAACCAGCAGAGATTGTGGTAGAATGAGATGAAGCACTGAGGGAGTTACAGACATTCCTCTAAAGGAGCCCACACACAAACTTACTTAGTGACAAAACTCACTCACTCTTAGCTCGAGTTCTGAGGCAGCAGCTTGAAAGTTTCCAGGGACATAAAGGGAGAACAGTTGTCTGCCTTTAGTGCAAAGGCTGGAGGGGCAGCTTTGTCCCAGACAGAAGTGCTGATGGAGGACACTGCATGATTGTTGAGCCCTTCCCTTTTCAACTTTCAGACCCAGGCAGGCACCATACCAGAGTCTCCATCACTGTAGCTAACACAGGTCACTCCACCCTGGTGATTCCCTGAGACCTCTCAATGTGCAGGCCTACCTAAGCCACTTCCAGTGGATTTTCCATACAGATGGCCTGTCTTGGCTCATGCTGCAGAATTTCCAAAAATCTCTCAAAGGTTCACAAAACCTAAATAAGCAGCATCTGGTCTCAACATGCCCCATACATCTTGCTGAGTGGCCTCAAGCTCCGCACTAGTGGCAGCCAGCCTCATATTGTAGCTTGGCCACTCCAGGCACTTCCAACAACTGCGTGGGTAGCAGCCACTTGCAGATTGCTTGGTGGCTCATGCCAGGTGGCCAAGGAAGGACATAGGCTGCAGCTGAAACTGTCCTGTGGCAGGGGTCCTCCCTGGAGGCCTCAACCTGCATGTCCAGTGACTGGCTTCCATCTGAGCTGGAACACTACTAAGGATCACATCTGAAAATGACACACCCAAAGGATGGATAGGGCAGGCACCAGAGCCCAGCTAAAGCAAATCTTGCTCTGTAGGGCCAGCCCCTGCACAAAAGTTGGTCATGGCCAGCCATCACCATGAATCAGCCTGAGGGTCAGTCCCTCCCACTGATGTTCAAACAGCAACTAGGCTCAACTACAATAAGTGAGCACACACAACTCATACAAAAGACATACTTGGAGTACTTCACTCAGATGACCAGGGAAGACTATGCCACTGGGCCACACAGCACACCTACTACACAAGGCCACTCTAGTAAGACTGGGAGACATAATAGCCCTACCTAATATATAGAAACACACATGAGTAGGCAGCCAAAAGGGAAGATAAATATATCCAAAATGAAAGAACAGAGCAAAGTTCCAGAAAAGGAAATCAACAAAATGGAGACAAGCAATCTACCAGATGCAGAGCTCAAAACACTGGTTATAAGAATGCTCAAGGAACTTAAGGAAAGAGTAGATGAATTCAATGAGAACTTTAACAATAAGATAGAAAATATAAAAGTGGAGATAAAATATTTTTAAAAAGTCAGAAATGAATATAATACTGAAATAAAGAATGCTTTATATGGAATCAATAGTAGATTAAATGAAGCAAAGGATCAAATCAGTGATTTAGAAAATAAGGTCGCAGAAAACACCCAAACAGAACAGCAACAAGAAAAAAAGCCAGAAAAAGAGGATAGTTTAAGGGGCTTCAGGGATGACATCAAGCATATCAACATTCACATCATAGGAGTACCAGAAGGAGGAGAGAAAGAGCAAGGAATTGAAAACCTATTTCAAGAAACAAGACTGAAAACTTCACTAACCTGGAGAATAAAATAGACATAAAAGCCCAGAAAGCACAGAGAGTCCCAAACAAGATAAATTCAAACAGGCCCACACAAAGACACATAATTAAAATGCCAAAAGTTAAAGACAGAGAGAGAATCCTAAAAGCAACAAAACAAAAGCAATGAGTTACATACAAGGGAGCTCCCATAAGACTGTCAGCTGATTTCTCAACAGCAACTTTGCAGGCGAGAAGGAATTGACAGGAAATGTTTAAAGTGATTAATAGTAAGGACCTCCAAATGAGATTACTCTATGAGCAAAATTATCATTTAGAATTGAAGGAAAGATAACTTCTCAGACAAGCAAAAGCTAAGGGAGTTCATCATTACCAAGCCAGTATTACAGGAAATGTCAAAAGGAATTCTTTAAGAAAAAGAAAAAAGAAAAAAAATGATAAAAATATGAATAATAAAATGGCAATAACTACATATGTATCAACAATTACTTTAAATGAAAATGGATTAAATGTTCCAACCTAAAGGTAGAGTGGCTTAATGGATAAGAACACATACCCTCATATATGCTGCCTACAAGAGACTCACTTCAGATCAAAATATATACAGACTGAAAGTAAAGGGATGAAAAAAGATGTTTCATAAAAATGGAAAGAAACAAAAATAAACTGGGGTAGCAATACTTATGCTGGACAAAATAGACTTTAAAACAGAGGCTATAACAAGACACAAAGAAGGACCCAGTTCTCCCACTTCTATGTATTTATTTGAATAAACCTAAAGCAATACTTTGAAGAGATGTTTGAATCCATATGTTCATTGCAGTATTATTTACATAATCGAGATATGGAGGCATCCTGGATGTCCATCAATCAATGAATAGATAAAGAAGAGGTCATACATATATGAAATCAAATTTTATTCAGCCATAAAAAAGAATGAAATCTTGCCATCTGCAGCAACATGGATGGACCTAGAGGGTATTGTTCTGAGTGGAGTAAGTCAGACAGAGAAAGACAAATGTTAATTTGGAATTTAGGGAATAGGGTAAACAAACAAACAACAGAAAGAAGCTCGTAATACAGAGTATTTTGATGATTGTCAGATGGGGGGTGGGGAATAGGTGAAGGGGGAGGGGATAAAGAGGATAAATTGGTAGTTACAAAATAGTCATGGGAATGTAGAGCATAGCATGGGGAATATAGTCAGTAGTATTGTAATAACTATGTATGGTGTCAGATGGGTACTAGATTTATCAGAATGATCACTTTATAGTTTATACAAATATCTAATCACTGTGTTGTACAATTGAAACTAATATAACATTGTATGTCAACTATTATTGAAAATATATATATATATATATTAAAAAATAAACTAATACAGAAAAAAAAAAGAAACACAAAACGCTACACAGAGACACCTGGGGAAGCACCAGGTGGGTCAGGAGGCAGAAGGAGAACAGAGGAGAGCATAGTCTTTATTAGGGTTCTTGCAGGAAGGAATGGGCAAGGTAAGGTAGGTATGCTGAGTAACTTTAGGATTGGATAGTTTGAATAATTTCAGGAGGCTCTGAGCTATTAAGGTGGTCTCTAGATGTCTGGTAACTGGCTCTGGGTTCATTTAAGGCATGGAGAATAATGATCTGGTGTATGAGAGTTAGAGGTGGTTGGGGCTGTGGACTCTAGATTTGTTTATTTGCATATCAAAGGCATGCTCATAGGGGACTAGTTTTCTAAGTCTAGGAATTAGTCTCAGATGATTAGTCTCTCCAGGAACAGTGTCCTAATGTCAAGCATCAAGAATAGAGAAAATAAGAATATACCAGCCTATGGCTCAAAACACTTTGTGTGTCTTCACTTCCTCTTTTGAACTTTTATGTTCATCATGAAGACAAGTCTGAGCGGGCCTACTGTCAGATGAGGCCACATGAAAGAGAAATGAGCCATCCCAGCTGAGGTCATGCTAAAACAGTGAGCCCCAGCCAATCCACAAGCTGACTGCAGATGCATGAGTGCAAGTCACTGAGATCAAAACAACCCCAGACCAGCAGAAGCACCCAATTTACCTACACACACCTGAGAAAAATAAATGCTTATTATTTTAAGCCAAAGAAAAAAAGCTCAAATGAACTAACTGTAGAAAGGATTAGAGTATATGTCATCTGCCTATATAACAAATTCAAGAAATATACATTTAAAAAAAGCAAACTGGCCAGGCACTCCAGAGAAAGTGAAAATGTAAAATAGAAAATAACAAAATAAGGTATCTGGATACCTAGCCAAGAGGACAGTTTTATGAAATGTGAGGCTTTGCCACGTACAAATAAATGAACTTTTATACTTTTTGTTAATCAGGACAAAATGCCAAAAAATATCGTATCTTCCTTTATCTTGTATCTTTATCAATCATATGGAAATTTGTACCAATACTCAAGAGAAGTTTGAGTAGAAAGGGAGCAATTATGTTCTTTAAAAAATGAATATTTAAATGTAACAGTGATCTGGATACTCTGGAGAGTATGAGATCAACAGAACTATTCTCCAGCCTTTAAAATACCAATTGTGTGAATAATAAAATGGCATCTGATGTCTTAAAGTTTACAAAGCATTTCTTTTTAAATTTATTTATTTAAATTAGTTTCAAGTATACAGTACATTGGCTAAACATCTATACAGTTCATGAAATGATGCCCCCAATTGCTCCCTCCCTCCCTTGGGCCTCCAACATAGCCATCATATTAATGCTCACTACATTCCCTCTGCCATGCTCCCCATCCCTGTGACCAACTAGCAACTACGAATTTGTACTTCTTTAACCCTTCACACCATTCTCCCAGCCCCCCCAAGCCCTCTCCCCTCTGTCTGTCACCAAATTGCCCACTACATTTGTGAGTCTGTTTTTGATTAGTTTGTTCTTTTTGTTCCTTAGATTCTACATATAAGTGAAATCGTACGGCATTTATCTTTCTCTGTCTGACTTATTTCACTCAGCATAAGAACCTCTAGGTCCATCCATGTCGTTGCAAATGGTAGGATTTCATTTTTTTTAATGGCTGAGTAATGTTCCACTGTATATATGAACCATAATTTCTTTATCCAATCGTCTGTTGATGGGCATTTAGGTTGCTTCCATATCTTG
>CM053505.1:56975386-56987129 GCA_028627145.1 Eidolon dupreanum | reverse complement strand
CTATTATAAATTGTGCTGCCATGAATATCGGAGTGCACAGATCTTTACAAATTATTGTTTTGCTGCTCTTTGGATAAATGCCCAGAAGTGCAAGTGCTGGGTCAAAAGGCATATCCATTTTTAATTTTTTGAGAACCTCTAGACTGTTTTCCATAGCGGGTGTACCAATTTGCAATTCCACCAACAATGTATGAAGGTTCCCTTTTCTCCACATCCTCGCCGACACTCGTCGTCTTTTGATTTATTGATGATAGCCATTCTGACAGGTGTGAGGTGATATCACATTGTGGTTTTAATTTGCACTTATCTGATGGTTAGTGACCTTGAGTATCTTTTCATATGTCTATTAGCCATCTGTATTTCCTCTTTGGAGAAGTATCTGTTCAGGTCTTCTGCTCATTTTTTAAATTGGATTGTTTGTTTTTTGATGTTGTTGAGTTGTATCTTTATATTATATATTTTGGATATTAACCCCTTTTCAGATGTATCATTAGAGAATATCTTCTCCCAAACAGTCAGTTCTCTTTTTGTTTTGCTGATGGTTTCCTTTGCTGTACAAAACATTTTTAGTTTGATGTAGTCCCATTTGTTTTTTTTTTTTTTTTTTTCTTTAGTTTCCCTTGCCCGAGGAGCTATGTCTGAAAAGAACTTCCTGTTAGTAATATCAGAGAGTTTACTGCTTATGTTTTCTTCTAGAAGTTTTGTGGTTTCGAGTCTTATGTTTTAGTCATTAATCCATTTTGAGTCTATTCTTGCATACGGTGAAAGAAGGCGGTCCAGCTTCTTTATTTTGCATGTATCTGTCCAATTTTCCCAACGCCATTTATTGAAGAGAACGTCTTTACCCCATTGTATATTCTTGCCTCTTTTTTCGTAAATTGAGTGAGCATACAGGCATGGATTCATTTCTGGACTCTCTATCCCGTTCCATTGATTAATGTATCTGTTTTTATGCCAGTACCATTCTGTTTTGATTACTGTAGTCTTGCTGTATAGTTTGATATCAGTATTGTGATACCTCCAACTTTGTTCTTCTTCCTCAAGATTGCCGTGGCTATTCGAGGATTTTTATGGCTCCATATAAATTTTAGGATTATTTGCTCTAGCTCTCTGAAAAATGCCATTGGTATTATGATAGGGATTGCTTTGAATCTATAGATTGCTTTGGGTAGTATGGCCATTTTAACGATGTTGATTCTTCCTACCCATGAACACAGTATATGCTTCCATTTATTTGTATCTTCTTCAAGTTATTTTTTCAACGACTTATAATTTTCTGAAAACAGGTCTTTCACCTTCTTGGTTAATTTGATTCCTAGGTATTTTATAGTTTTTGACACAATTGTAAATGGGATTGTTTTCTTAATTTCTCTTTCTGAAAGTTCATGAATGGTGTATAAAAATGCCACGGACTTCTGAATATTTATTGTGTAACCTGCTACTTTACTGAATTCATTGATCAGTTCTAACAGGTGTTTGGTGGAGTCTTTAGGGTTGTCTCTATATAGTATCATGTCATCGGCAAATAACGAGAGCTTTACTTCGTCCTTTCCAATTCGGATGCCTTTTATTTCTCTTTCTTGTCTTGTTGCTGTGGCTAAAACTTCCAATACAATGTCGAAGAGGAGTGGTGAAAGTGGGCATCCTTGTCTTGTTCCTGATCTTAAGAAAATGCTTTTAGCCTTTCCCCATTGAGTATGATGTTAGCTGTAGGTTTGTCATATGTGGCCTTTATTATGTTGAGGTATGTTCCCTCTATTCCCACTTTGCTGAGCGTTTTTATCATAAATGGATGCTGGATTTTGTTGAACGCTTTTTCTGCATCTATTGATATGATCATATGGTTTTTATCTTTCAATTTGTTAATGTGATGTATCACATTAATTGATTTGTGGATATGGTACCAACGTTGCATCCCAGGAATAAATCCAACTTGATCACGGTGTATGATATTTTTAATGTCTTGCCGAATTTGGTTTGCTAATATTTTATTGAGGATTTTTGCATCAATGTTCATAAGAGATATCGGCCTATAGTTTTCTTTTTTTGTAACGTCTTTGTCTGGTTTTGGAATCAAGGTAATGGTGGCTTCATAAAAGAAGTTAGGGAGCCATCCCTCTTCTTGAATTTTTTGGAATAGTTTGAAAAGCATAGGTGATAATTCTTCTTTGAATGTTTGGTAAAGTTTGCCTATGAAGCCATCCATCTGGTCCAGGACTTTTGCCTTTTGGGGAGGGTTTTGATTACTGATTCTATTCTATTGGTGGTAATCGGTCGGTTCAGATTTTCTGTTTCTTCTTGACTCGGTCTTGGGAGATTGTATGTTTCTAGGAATGTGTCCATTTCTTCCAGATTGTCCAATTTGTTGGAGTATAATTGCTCGTAGTATTTTGTTATGATCCATTGTATTTCTGCAGAGTCCGTGGTTATTTCTCCTTTTTCGTTTCTGATTTTATTCATCTGAGTCCTCTCTCTTTTTTCTTTCATGAGTCTGGCTAAGGGTCTTTTGTTTATCTTTTCAAAGAACCAGCTCTTGGTTTCATTAATCTTTTGTATTGTTTTTCTAGACTCTATTTCATTTATTTCTGCTCTGATCTTTATTATTTCCTTCCTTCTATTCACTTTGGGCTTTGTTTCCTGTTCTTTTTCTAGTTCTTTTAAGTGTAAGGTTCGATTGTTTATTTGAGCTTTTTCTTGTTTCTTGAGGTAAGCCTGTATTGCTATGAATTTCCCTCTCAGGACCGCTTTCGCTGTGCCTCATAAATTTTGAGTCGTTGTGTATTCATTTTCATTTGTCTCTATGTATCTTTTTATTTCTTCCTTGACCTCATTAATAAGCCATTCATTGTTTAGTAACATGTTACTTAGCCTCCATATGTTTATGTATTTTCCAGTTTCTTTTTTCCTGGTAGTTGATATCTAGTTTCATACCATTGTGATCAGAGAAGATGGTTGATATGATTTCAATCTTCTTAAATTTATTGAGATTTTATTTGTTGCCTAACATGTGGTCTGTCCTAGAAAATGTTCCATGTGCACTCGAGAAGGATGTATATTTTGCTGCTTGAGGTAAAATGCTCTGAAAATATCTATTAAATCCATCCTTTCTAGTGCGACTTTTAGGCCCATTGATTCCTTGTTGCTTCTTTGCCTGGAAGATCTGTCCATTGGTGTCAATGGGGTGTTAAAGTCTCCTACAATGAGTGTATTACTATTGATCTCTCCTTTTATGTCAGTCAATAATTGCTTTATGTATGTAGGTGTTCCTATGTTGGGTGTGTATATGTTTACTAGGGTTATGTCCTCTTGATTTATTGATCCCTTTATCATTCTGTAATGCCCTTTTTTGTCTCTTATTATAGCCTTTGTTTTAAAGTCTACTTTATCTGACGTAAGTATGGCTACCCCGGCTTTTTTTCTTTCTTTTTTTCCGTTTGCGTGAAATATCTTTCTCTGTCCCTTTACTTTCAGTCTGTGAGTGTCGTTTAATCTGAAGTGGATCTCTTGTAGACAGCATATGCATAACTCTTGTTTTCTTATCCATTCAGTTACCCTATGTCTTTTGATTGGAGCATTTAATCCCTTTGCATTTAAAGTGATTACCGATAGGTACATTGTTACTGCCATTTTATTATTCATATTTATTATTTCTCTTTTCTTTTTTTACCCCTTCTCTTTTTACAGAAGTCCCTTTAACATTTCTTGTAATGCTGGCTTGTTGGTGGTGAATTCCTTAAGCTTTTTCCTGTCTGGGAAGCTCTTTGTCCCACCTTCCATTTTAATCAAAAGCCTTGCTGGGTAGAATATTCATGGTAGTAGATTCCTGTTTTTCATAACTTTGACTATTTCTTGCCATTCCCTCCTGGCTTGCAAAGTTCCCTTTGAAAAGCCAGCAGACATTCTTATGTGGGTACCCTTGTAAGTAACTAGCTTCCTTTCTCTTGCTGCTTTTAAGATCCTCTCTTTGTCTTTGACCTTTGGCATTTTAATTATGATGTGTCTTGGTGTAGGTCTGTTTGAATTCCTCTTATTTGGGACTCTTTGTGCTTCCTGAACTTGTATGTCTAATTCCTTTGCCAGGTTAAGGAAGTTTTCTGTCATTATTTCTTCAAATAGATTCTCAGTCCACTGCTCTCTCTCTTCCTCTTCAGGTACTCCTATGATTCTGATATTTTTACGATTCATGTTGCCTCAGAGGTCTCTTAAACTATCCTCCTTTTTTAAAATTCTTTTCTCTTTTTCTTGTTCTGATTGGGTGTATTCCGCTACCTCGTCTTCCAATTTGCTAATTCGATATTCTGCTTTGTCCAATCTACTCCTGAATCCTTCTAGTGTATTCTTCATTTCAGTTATTGTATTCCTCATTTCTGTCTGGGTTTTTTTTTTTTTTATGGTTTCTATGTCCTTTTTTTTTTTTTTTTTTAATACTGTTGAGGTTCTCATTGTGCTCATTCATTCTCCCCATAAGTTCGTTGAGCATCCTTATAACTATTATTTTGAACTCTGTCTCTGGTAGGTTGCTTGCTTCCATTTCATTTAGCTTTATTTCCTGGAGTTTTCTCCTGTTGTTTCATTTGTGGCAGCTTTCTTTGTTTTCTCATTTTATTAGCCTCTCTGTGTTCATTTCTATGTGTCAGGAATGTTTGTTTCGTCTCTCAGCCTCGGCCAGATGGCCTAATGTGGAAGGCGTCCTGTGTGGCCCAGTGGTGCACTCTCCCTGATCTCTTATGTCGGGGGCTCTGGACGTGATCTTTGTGGGGGTTGTGTGTGATCTTCTGTTGTCGCCAAGATTTTTTTGTTGTTAGTAGATCAGTGGATGGGATTAACGCTCAGGCTGACTAATTGTGGGAATTGGCTGCATCCACAGAGTAAGAGTTGTTGTGTAGGGGCTGACCCCACTGAGTGGGATTTGACCTAGCAGGCTTGTGTACTTGTTGCAACCACCCTTTGTGTGTATCGCTAATGGGACTAATCAGGTGTTGCTCCGTTGTCGTCTGGTGCCAGCATCCAGATGTGTTGGTTTTGTGGCCCCTTGGGAGGGTCTCCCCCGTAGGCCAAGGTCAGCCCTGCTTTCGATTGCTCAGAGCTACCCGGTGAGAACTACAAAGCGATCCACAGATGGTTGTTGCCTATGCTGGATCTATAAGTAAGTGGAAGAGACAGCGCTGTAGGCAGTGGTCGGTTATCCCCTGTCCCTGACCTATGGCATTTTAGCAGAAGGACTAGTGCTTCTCAAGGCCTGACACTGCCTGTCTGTTACCTGTAAGTCTCTGAAACTGGATGAGCCTCTGGGTGATGCAGGGACCCTGGGAATCTCCTGAGTCTGTTGAGTAAATTTCCCTCTGCCACTACAATGTCAGTTTACGTGCCGACGCTGTCTCTGCGGTTCCATGTACAAGTTTCCAGTTGTAGCAAGGTCAGCTGCTGCCCACCCGGGACCTAAATGTGCTACCCCCGGGCAGGGGCAGCTGCCTATCAATGTGCAGTGGGCACTTTGCATATTGGATGAGGCAGGAGCTCAGGGGGTCAAGGGCTGTCAGGCCAATACAGACCCCTGCAAGCCCCTAAGAGATATTGCAGCTTGTACAGGCAGCAGTGGTCTGTCCACAACTGTTTTCCTCGAAATGTGCTCACTGCACTAACAAAGGTCTGTTGCCTGTGCTGACTGCACAATCCCAGAGCCAAGCAGAACACAAGAGACTGCTTGTCAATGGGCTGCAGGCTCTTTGTGGCTTGGGTGAAGTGGAATCTCAGGGAGAGAAGGTCCATCCGGCCAATACAGCCTCAGTTTTGATGCAACTTCTGTGCCTGGGCCTTCCTACTGTAGACACAGATCACAGTGAGACCAGCTGCTGTCTAGGGCAGTCCCACAGACCCCCGGACACAATATTGTAACTCTTGCAGGCAGCAGAGGTCTGCCTGCCATTGATTTCCGTGCAGTGCCCACCCTGTGCTAGCCCAAGCTTGTTGCCCATGTGAATTGGGAGTTCAGGGGAGGGTAGGGGCTGGGCTGTGGCAGTTCACTGTCAATGTGCCACCTGGGGCAATTTGTGGATAGGGAGGTATGGAGTCTCAGAGAGACAATGGTAGTCAGATCAATACAGCCTCAGTCTTGCTGCAACTTTGGTAACTGTTCACGGGTTCTCACATAAGTCCCAGATCACAGCAAGACCAGCTGCTGTCTGAGACTGGCGCGCTGGACCCCGATATCCTCCCAAGTTCATGTTCGCAGCAGTGATCTACCTGACCCTATCTTGTAAATGCGGATCACAGCACTGGTCGCTTGCTGGGAATGGAAATGTGGCTCACAGCGCTGGCCACTTTAGGATTGGAAATGCAGCTCATACCACTGTCCACCTGCTGGGAATGCTTGGCACTGAATCGGAGCAGGGCTTTGCAGCCATCCAGAAACAAATGCCCCAGGGAAATCTGCAGGTTAGGCGGGGCGGGCTGATCCCCTCTGACCAGAGCTTCCTAATGGCTCTGTAGGAGAGGTCTGCACAGTCAAGCTGGCGTGGTCTATAGATTACCCTGTAGGGGGGCCAGTCTAAGGCACAGTGGTGGCTGCCCTTCTAGTTCTCATTCTGGCACCAGGCAATGCAGACTTTCTCAGAATGAATCCCATACAAGCCTCCGACCCACCACTGGTGTCCCCGGTTGAGTGTCCGCAGGTCAGAAAGCCTGTGTGCGGGTCCTTCAAAGGGATGTGTAGGTATTCAGTCTCCTTCAGTCTCCTTCAATCTCATCAAGATGGCCAGAATCCATTCTGGTTTCTACAGCCAGAGTTATTGGAATCTCCTCTTCCCTGGATTGAGACCCTGGGCTGGGGAGCCCCTAGATGAGACCAGGACGCCCCTCTCCTGCAGGAGAGCCTGTGCAACCTCTCTCTTTCTCTCCTGGTGATCCTCCAATGCCTGCGGGTGTGAGTCCAGCCCAACTTGCGACTTTGCCCCTCCTACAGGCTTCAATGTGGTTCCTTTATATTATCAGACGTAGGTGTTATGATCAGCTGGACTTCAGGTGATTCTCCACATTGATTATTTTGTAATTTGGTTGTAATTTCAGTGTGAACCTGGAAGGAGACAAACCTTGCTTTTACCTAGTCCACCATCTTTCTACAAAGCATCTTCCATGACAATACCTCATTTAACATTTGTGACAGCTTTGTACCTTGACTACTGTCACCCCTACCTTACAAATGAGAAAAGTGAGGCTTGGGAAATTCATTAAGCGGTGAACATAGTTGATTAATAGCAAAATTTGGATTTAAACTTAAGTCCTGGGATGCCAGATTCAGTTCCTATACCTCACTTACCATGTTGATTATAATGGTTTCTTCAAAAAGATAAAATATTCATCTAAATTAGTTATGGACAGCAAGTTTGGATAATTGGACCAGTGAGGGTTCTGAACGCAAGAAAGCTTAACTAAAATACTCAGGAAATGGGGTCTTCTGGTTATTGAAATCCTTTTTGTTTCAACTTTTTTTGTTGATTCTCATTATAATGTGTGTTCAATCATTTTTATGACATGTAAATAAAGAATATAGAAAAGTAATTGAATCTTAGTGTTTTACATAGTAAACTAAACAAATATCTGTTGAATGACAACCTGTAGAGCCTCAAAAGCAGCATTCTGGTCATCAGTTATGATTGTTCAGGAGTGTGAGTAAAAGCATAGGGTTCTAAATCAAATTTATACTGGCTTCAAGACACACCAAGGAAGTTGTTAGAATAAAGCACAGATGAGAGCTTGTCTTATTTGTTTCTTTTTCAATTAAGTCATGTTCAAGAAAAAAAAAATCTGTTAGGGATTCTGCTAAATTGAATCTTTACAACATATAAAGATTTTTCACTTTAAGTTCGTCTTCCTTTCAGCACATCTAGACACAAAGCCAAGACTCACCAGACTAAGCGAAATGTAAGTAAATTGAGACTTATGAATCCAGTGGAAATTGCTCTCATTTCTTGGAATGCTCTATGAGGACCCTGGAGAGCGGGTGAAATTTCCATTTATTCTGGAGAAGGTAATCGCATAGGTGTGTAACTTTTTGAAATATCTACATGGGCATCAAATCCACATTATGAGAGGAAGAGGTAGAAGGGATACTGTTGTGAAGGCAACACTAGAGCCATTGTGGTATGCTGAGGAAAAAATTAATTGGCTGCTCTATGAAGTGGAATCAAGGTTCTTGGGGAACCCAAGATGGACTTGCATTAAGTATATTACAATGCACCCCCAGTGACAAATTCAATATGCAATATAATGATTTGCGTAAGAAAGGAAGTTATTCTGGAGAAAAAAAAATCTCTCTCTCTCTCTCTCTCTCTCTCTCTCTCTCTCTCATCTATCTACTATCTACTATCTATCTATCATCTATCTATCTATCTATCTATCTATCTATCTATCTATCTATCTATCATCTATTTATCATCTACATTTTCCTACAATGAAGATTTAGAATAATGAACTTTAACAATTTTGACTATCACCTTTTCTAGGTCTTTTAATCACTCTTTTCCCTCAAAAGGATATGAAGAATGTATCTTCAAATCCCTCTCCACTAGGATTTTCCTTGGAACCAAAGACATCTTCAAGCAATTATTTTCTCATTAACACAAGGGAAAGGCAGGACTGCTACTACCTCTTCTTTGACTGTGGCCCCTGATAACCCTAAATAATATTGCAAAAACAATCTTCCTCATTATTTATTATTCTTCAATGATTTTTTTCTCTAATGGAGATCGAATGTGTCTTGAATTAATTCGTGTTATAGCAAAGTTCTGACATGCTCTGATCTATGTATTTTACATATGATAGTGATCTGAATGCAATATAATAAAGCTTAGAATTAATCTATGTGCATTTCAATACTCAATTTAAAAAGCTAAGAAAAGTTTCCTAATTAGCATAGGTATTAACCTTCATTTTTATCTTGTATGTTAAATCACTGAAGAATAATTACTCTGAAAACTAGACCAAATGATGTTCATTTAGTTTCTCAGTTTCTTTATGTAATATGAATTGATGAACTTTTGGACAGCCTCATGCTATAGCTAAACTTATTTATTTCTTTCAATTGTCTCCGTAAAAACAATTCGTATTTCAGAATACACGTTAAACACAAGCAATCTGCAATGAACAGTAGTTGTTTTCAAATATTTACCTTTAACAGAAACTAGAAAACTAGACTAACTGATTTATTTGAATTCTTCAACGAGTAAATTAAAACTGATGAACTGAATTTCATCCCATTTTATTTTGCATTTATGGGAAGGTTTGATTTGAGTTGTGATAATAGCCACACTCCAAGGAATGCTAGTTCATCATGGTGTCAGAACAAAAAAAAAAAAAAATGTGTTAAGTTTATTGGGGCAACATTGGTTAACACAATTATATAATTTTCAGGTGTACATTATAATTTGACATCTATATATTCTATTGTGTGATTACCACCCAGAGTCCAATTTCCTTCAGCTGTCATATACTTGATCTCCTTTAGCCACTTCACCCTCCCGCAAACCCCTATATTTGACCCCCTTTACTCTGTCTAGCACATCCCTCCTCCCCCACTCCCTACGCTCTGGTGAACA
Organism: Eidolon dupreanum; assembly: GCA_028627145.1. Lineage (NCBI taxonomy): Eukaryota > Metazoa > Chordata > Mammalia > Chiroptera > Pteropodidae > Eidolon > Eidolon dupreanum. Next base: position 56,977,536 of record CM053505.1, on the reverse strand, counting down.
CTAGTCCACCGTCCATGTCACTGAGTCTCTGTTCTGTTCATTTGTTGCTTTTAGGTTTATAGCCCACATATAAGTGATATGTGATTTTCAACTTTTTCTGTCTGGCTTATTTCACTTAGCATGATTATCTCGAGATCCATCCAGGTTGTCACAAATGGCAGTATTTTATCTCTTCTTATGGCTAAGTAATATTCCATTGTATATATGTACCACAGCTTCTTTAGTCAATCATCTATTGTAGGATACTTCGGTTGCTTCCATGTCTTGGCCACTGTGAATAGTGCTGCAGTGAACATCAGTGTACAAATATATTTTTGAATATGGGTTTTCAGGTCTTTGGGGTAAATACCCAGTAGAGGGATTGCTGAACCATATGGTAGATTAATTCTTGTTTTTTTTTTTTTTTTTTTTTTGACGAACTTCCATACTGTTTTCTGTAGTGGCTGTACCAATTTGCAGTCTCACCAGCAGTGTAAAAGTGTTCCTTTTTCTCTGCATCCTCTCCAACATTTGTTATTATTTGTCCTGTTGATTATAGCTATTCTAACAGGTGTGAGATGGTATCTCATTGTGGTTTTGATTTGCATTTCCATAATAGCTAGCAATTTGAGCATCTTTTCATATATTTGTTGGCCATTTGTATGTCCTCTAGGGAGAAGTGTCTCTTCAGGTCCTCTGCCCATTTTTTGACTGGATCATTTGTGGTTATTTTTGTTGTGATTGAGTTGTATATTTCGTATATTTTGGATATTAGGTCCTCACCGGAGGCGTTGCTTGCAAATATATTTTCCCATTTGGATGGTTGTCTCCTTACCTTGTCGACGATTTCTTTTGCTGAGCAGAAGCTTTTTAGTTTGATGTAGTCCCATCCATTTATTTTTGCTTTTACTTCCCTTGCCTTTGAGCAAATTAATAAAATCCTCTTTATGTCCAAGGTCCTTGAGATTAGTTCCTATATATTCTTCTATGCATTTTATTGATTCTGGTCTTATATTCAGGTCCTTAATCCATTTGGAATTAATTTTGGTGTGTGGTGATAGAGAACAGTCTAGTTTCATTCTTTTGCAGGTGGCCTTCCAATTTTCCCAGCACCAATTATTGAAGAGGCTTTCCTTTCTCCACTGTATGTTTTTGGCTCTTTTGTCAAAAATTATTTGCCCATATAAATATGGTTTTACTTCTGGACTCTCAATTCTGTTCCACTGGTCCATGTGTCTGTGTTGCTGCCAATACTATGCCGTTTTGATTACTGTCGCTTTGTAGTATAATTTGACATCTGGCGGAGTGATGTCTCCAGCCTCATTCTTTTTTCTCAGCATGGCTTTGGCAGTTTGGGGTCTTTTGTGCTTCCATGCAAATCTGATGACTTTTATGTTCTATTTCTTTAAAAAATGCCGATGGGATTTTGACGGGGATTGCATTACATCTGTATAATGCTTAAGGTAATATGGTCATTTTAACTATGTTGATTCTTCCAATCCAAGAACATGGAATATCTTTCCATTTCTTTGTATCTTCTTCAATTTTTTTTAATAGGGTCTTGTAGTTTTCATTATATAGGTCCTTCACATGTTTTGTGAAATTTATTTCTAGATATTTTATTCTTTTTGTTGCAATTGTAAAAAAAATGTTTTCCACTTCTTTTTCTGACACTTCATTATTAGAGTATAGGAACACTATGGATTTTTGAACGTTGATTTTGTATCCAGAATCTTTACTGTATTTGCTTGTTGTTTCTAGTAGTGTTCTTGTGGAGTCTTTAGGCTTTTCTACATAGAGAATCATCTCATCTGCAAATAAAGACACTTTGACTTCTTCATTTCATATCTGGATGCTTTTTATATCTTTCTCTTGCCTGATTGCACTTGCTAGGACCTCCAATGTTATACTGAATAACAGTGGTGATAGTGGACAGCCTTTCCTTCCCTGATCTTAGAGGGAAGGTCTTTAGTTTTTCACCATTCAGTATAAAGTTGGCTGAGGGTTTATCATATAGGGCCTTTATTATGTTAAGGTACTTTCCTTCTATACCGATTTTGTTAAGTGTTTTGATCATAAATGGATGCCGTATCTTGTCAAAGGCTTTTTCTGCATCTATTGATATGATCATATGATTCTTATTTTTAAATTTGTTTATGTGGTGTATCACA
>CM053505.1:56963315-56975286 GCA_028627145.1 Eidolon dupreanum | reverse complement strand
CCTTTTCAAATTTTTGGAAGAGTTTGAGGAGAATAGGTATTAAATCTTCCTTGTTTGGTAGAATTCACTGGTGACGCCATCTGATTCTGGACTTTTACTTTTTGGTAGGATTTTGATGATGGTTTCAATTTCCATACTGCTAATCGGTCTATTTAGATATTCCAGATCTTCTTTATTCAGTCTAGGAAGATTGTATTTTTCTAAGTACTGGTCTATTTCTTTGAGGTTATTAAATTTGTTATTATATATATTTCATATTATTCTTGCATGATCCTCTGTATTTCTGCGATGTCAGACAAATTCCCCCCCCCCTTTCATGCCTGATTTTGTTAATTTGCTTCCTTTCTCTTTTTTCTTTAGTGAGTCCAGCCAGGGGTTTGTTGATTTTATTAATCTTTTTAGAGAACCAGCTCCTTGTTGTATTTATTCTTTCTATTGTTTTTGTTTTCAATTTCATTTATTTCTGCTCTAATTTTGATTATTTCTTTCCTTCTGTTGACTTTAGGCCTCATTTATCCTTCCTTTTCTAGTTTCCTAAGATGAAGCAGTGGGTTGTTTATTTGGGCTCATTCTTGTTTTTGGAGATAGGCCTGTAATGATATTATCTTTCCTCTTATGACTGCTTTTGCCGTGTCCCAAAAATTTTGATATGTTGTGCTATCATTATCATTTGTTTCTATGTATCTTTTGATTTCTTTTTATTTCTTCCCTGACCCAGTTATTCTTCAGTAGCATGTTGTTTAAGCTCCATGTATTTGTGGTTCTTTCTTCTTTATTTTCACAGTTGATCTCTAGTTTCAAAGTATTATGATCAGAGAATATGGTTGGTATGATTTTAACCCTCTTATATTTGTTGAGGCAATTTCTGTGTCCTAGTATGTGATTGATTCTTGAGTATGTTCCATGTGCAGTAGAGAAAAATGTATAAGCAGCTGTTTTGGGATGGATGGCTCTGTAAATATCAGTAATGTCCAGTTGGTCTAATGTGTCATTTAAGGGTATTATTTCCTTATTGATTTTCTGATTAGATGATCTGTCCATATCCGACAGTTGGGTATTTAGGTCCCTTACTATGATAGTGTTTTGGTCTGTTTCTCCCTTTATTTCTGTTAGTAATTGCTTTACATATTTTAGAACTCACTGATTGGGAGCATAGATATTAATAAATGTTATGTCTTTTTGGTGCATGATTCCCTTTATCATTATGAAGTGTCCCTCAATATCTTTCTTTAACATTTTTTTTTTATTTTGAAGTCTATTTCATCTGATATTAGCACTGCTACTCCCACTTTTCTCTGAATGCAATTTGCTCGAAATATGATTTTCCGCCCTTTCACTTTGAGTCTATATTTGTCTTTGGAGCTGAGATTTGTCTCCTGGAGGCAGCATATGGTTGTGTTTTGTATTTTGATCCATTCTGCAACTCTGTGCCTTTTTATTGGTGAGTTCATTCCATTTACATTTAGGGTGATTACTGAAATATGAGGTCTTCTTATAAACATTTTATCTTTTACTTTCTGGTAGCTCGGTGTTTCCATTGCTTCCTTGGCCTTGTGTTTCTGTTTTCTTTATTTGGTTGGCTTTTGTGGGTTTTCTCTCTGGTCCTTCTTGTTTTATGTTATATACTTCAGTTCTGACTCTTTGGTGTGTGGTTACCATTACGAATATGAAAAGTATACACACACACACACACACACACACACACACACACACACACACACAGTCGTCTATTTTCTTCTTCATGTGCCTTATCTCCTTTCCACTTTGCGAATTTGGATCTTTGAATCCTCTCCTTTACAGTCATTGTTATCTCAATTTGTCACTATGTATGCTGAACGTTCATTACTATCTTGCTATAGCAATTCTCTTCTTATTGTTTAAGCTTATAATGCCACGTTCTTAGTAAGGGTTGCACTCCTCTGCTTCTATTTGCCTGATAGTCACTTTACTCCTAATTATGGTTTTGTTTTTTGTTTTTGTTTTTTGTTTTGGTTATTTTGTTTTAGATGAGCTGACATCTTTCAGTATTTCCTGTAGTGCAAGCTTCATAGTGGAGAATTTCCTCAAATTTTGTATGTCTGGAAAGGTCTCAATTTCTCCTTCATATCTAAAGGCAAGCTTAGCTGGATACCTTATTCTAAGCTGGTAGTTCCTTTCACTTAATAGTTTAAATATTTGATTGCATTTCTTTCTGGCTTGTAAAGTTCGCGCTGAGAAGACTGATGACAATCTAATGGGTTTTCCTTTATATGTTACCGTCTTCTTTTCCCTGGCTGCCCTGAGAATTCTGTCTCTATTGTTGCTTTTTGATAATTTTAATACAATGTGTCTCGGTGAAGGCCTTTTTGGGTTGAGATCATTGGGTGTTCTGTTGAATTCTTGAATTCCAAGCTCCAGTTCATTCCTTAGATTTGGGAAATTCTCATCCACTATTTGTCTGAAAATGCTTTCTTGTCCCTGCTCCTTTTCCTCACCTTCGGTAATGCTCATTATTCTTGTTTCCTCTCCTGATAGTATCAGCTAGTTCTTGTATTTCTCTTTCATGATTTTTCATTCTTCAGTTTCTCTCTTCTTCCTTCTGATTTATTTCTAGGTTTCTGTCTTCGATATCACTGATCCTTTCCTCCATTTAGTCGATTCTATTTCCCAAGCTTGCTATTTAATTTTTCAACTCTTGCAGTGTGTTCTTCATCTCCAGAAGTTCTATTTGGTTCCTTTTGAGTGTTACAACCTCCTACTCTGCTCATCTAGTTGTTTTTTTCAATTCCTGAAATTGCTGATTTGGGTTATTTTGAATATCATTGAATTTTTTCGAAAGTACCATAAAAAATTCTCTGTCATTTAAGTTCCATATTTCTATGTGTGTAAGCTTATTTTCTGGAGATTTTTCCATTTCTTTCTGAGATGCCTTGTCACCTTGGTTGTCCATGGTGTTTAATGGAATATTTCTCTGCCTGTGCATTAATGGAAATGTATTCTGCTTTTTTTTCCAGAAAGTAGATTTATTATATATGGGTCTCTCTTTAGCTTGCTGCAAGAAGGCGCTTTTCTTTTGGTTTCCAGAAGGTAGCGTCTAAGCCTCTTGGATCCCTGCTTTATATAAAGACTAAATGTCATCTTTTTATTTTCTTGTAGATATTTAATCACACTGCTACTCTCAGTTTCAGTCTCTGTCAGTATTAGCAACAGTTTCAGTAGCATTTGCTCAGATTCCCCTAGGGGTCCACGGTGATTTGTCTCGGAGGGTATGGGCGGAGGGGCCCTCTGAGTTGGGAGTTGGGAGCTGTGGCTCAGCCTTGGTTTTTCAACTGTGGCCGGTAAAAATCAACTGTTGTTTTCTCTGCTGTCCTGTCCCACTTCTCTGCTTTCTACCCTGATGACTGGGCCCTGCTGCTGGCTGCTAGAAGTTCTGGCACTTATAGGCAGGCTGCTCAGAGAAGTCGCTGCACCTTCATCCCCCCCGCCCCTCTTCCTGCAAGGAGCTCTGGCAGCTACGAGAGGCAGTTCCTTTATTTCTCCCAGTCCAATGCCAAACACCTGGAGTTTTGATCTGCAGTAGCTCTTATGCACAGATCCCACGCTCAGACGTGCTGATGTGCAGTTTGGGTGTTTTTTGTTGAGTTTTAGATGTTCAGCTTATTGTTTTTTTTCAAGGGGGGAGATCTGAAGACATCTCTTACTCTGCCATGTTTCCCAGAACCCAGAAGAAAATGTTTATTAATAAATCTTGGTTGGCTGGGAAACAGAAGCCATCTATGAGCAATCTAATTTAGCCATAAAAATAAGATTGGCATTGGGTGTCAGAAGGCTCAAAAAAGTTCAAATAAAAATTTAAGTTACAAAACAGTTTAACATGTTTAACCTTCTTTGATAGCTCCTTATTTGTTAACTGTTGCCCTTCGAGTAGAATTAGCACCTCTGTTGGACAAAAGTAAGTGGGTAGGGCTTTGGGTCAAGTCTCCAGGAGTAAGAAGTTAAAATCGTGTTAATCAAATGTCCACATAATATTAAAACTGGCAGGGTTATGGCATAGAAATAACATGCAAAGTGAACACTGATATACTAGTAAAGTGATCTTATGAAGCAGGATAATGTCAACAGGAAAAAGCCTAAAGTATTAGAAAGAAACTTAAGGATCAAAAAAGACAACCACAAATACAAGAGAGAAGAAGACATTAAAAATAAGTATAGTTTAAGAGAGGAATTCAAAACTGACTCAAAGTGAAGTAGGCATGAGTATTGCAATACTACTGGCCAAGATGACCCAGAAATGTACTGAAGAATAATATAATAAGCAAGGAATTATTTCACCCTCTTTACTAGTCATAGTCTTAAAAGAACTAACATTCATTGGGCTTTTTCTAAGTGTCAGGCAGTGTGTTAGATGTTTTATACACATCTCAGTTAGACCACCACAAATCTTACCCCATAGACATATATTTATCCCCTTTTACAGATGAAAAAAATGATGAGGTCCCAGACTTCTCTCAACTCTTTCCTGAATTATATGCTCCCAGATGTCCTGGTTTGCTTCTTACTCTATCTACTCATTGAGGCATCTTACAGTTTCATTATGACCATTCTTCTCCCATCACATCCACAGCTTATTTTACCATGCCTGGAGATTGCCCTGCCCCTTGGTCAGCATGCTTTATCTGCCTGACTGATCTCTGAGCTCCTGCATCTGGGGCTGCTCCTTCAGGCACTTGTGCAATATTCATGAGGCTGGATCCAAAGTTGTGCATTGGTAAATTTTGAATTTTAACAGAAAGTATCTTAAAAAGTATTTATTCTGAGATAATAGGCCTGTCTGAAGTCATGTCCATTTAATATAGGGTGGATATTGCGAAAGTGGCTGCTAAATGGCCTTAAAGAGTAAGGTGCTGTGAAACTGGCACCTAAACTGAGTCTATTTATTCTCTCTTGGGTAATATCTTTTTCATTAAAACAACACACGACTGGTTGTTTAAGACAGATGATTTTGCCTTGTGATCTATTTTGATTTATTAATGAAACTACAATGATACATCACATTTAATTATGAACATTAAAAGAGATAAATCAAAACATACAACTGCCTGTTCATCACAAAGGTCATGAAAAATGTGTATTTTTAAATTTTGGTGAAGAAAGAAAAAAATTTTTTCTGATTCAAAACAGTTTCATTCTCGATTGAAACCTCAAAGAATGATGAGTATCTAAGAATTAAAATGGACTTTAGAGGGTTCATTCTTCAGCCTCCAGGCAGCTGAATAGCAAAACATTCCAGAACCACTTATCTAGTCTCTTCTTGGAGTCAATCAGCAAAGCATTTTAATTCTAATAATACCAGTTATTCATACATTTCCATTTTCTCTATGTCTACACAGTGCCTAGAAACCAGTTGCATAGAATTATTTTTTTTTAAATTAAACAAACATAACCACCTTTGAATCAATTTTTAAACCAAGGAAGGAGTAATTAGCAGTCATTAGCTGACCATAGTGGGTTTTCCCCAACTTGATAATCATAAAGGCTTTTATTATTCTGAATAGAAATTTTTAGTGCTTTTATTTTAACCACTTTTCCATTTCTTAATCTCTGAAAGATTTAAAAAAACTATTAACTATCTCTCTCTATTACAATCATTGAATATAGGATTCAAATTACCTCTTGTCTTTAAAACAAAATCTCCATACCAGTAGTTTTTTTCTCATATAAAAAGAAAAACTCACTCTAAACCTTTTTACTACTCTGCTCTATTTTTTTCAGTTTTCTATCTTGATTTTAAAAGTATGGTGAGGCTGTTCCATAGTAAGCACCAAGATACAATAACTATTATTATTACTATTATTATATCAGAAAAAAAAAAAAAGAAAGCTATACTAGCCACTTATTGGAATATACCATCAGAGCATAATCCAAACAAAAGTATAAATCTACAAATAGGGGTACCCAGGAAGGAAAAGGTAAAACTCAAGAATCAATACAGAAGACCAGTTGTTAGCACTAGAATGACAAATCATAGGTCACATAGGCCACTACTCTACATAGTACAAACTAATATAGAGTGACTTAAGAACAATGTAGAATTCAGAGATTAGTGCTAAGATGTTCTGAGTCAGACCAGCAGGGAAAGCCACAAAATTGTAAGCTTCAAAAGGGATTGGTCTAGAAACAAAGACAAAGCTGAGACTGCAGGTGGGTAACTCGCTAGTCCAATCTAGGAGAATTCAAGAAAGTAGAAGCAGGAGAAATGAGGTAGGGGCTAATATCTCTTCTTGGCAAGGGCTAAGATGCATATATGTTCCTTGGTAAGAGAAAGTGCTTTGCACATATATGTAGATACTTCTTATTCTGCTTTTTACTGTGAGTTGAGATTCATTGTACTCATTTCTTCTTGACAATAAAAAAAATATTAGATTATCAAAGACTCATGTGTACCTTTTATACAAGAAACTATCCAGCATTTCCAGTTAAAATGATGGAGTAGGTAAATGCTCTGCTTGCCTCCTCTCACGACCACATCAAAATTACAACTAAACTATAGAACAGCTATCATTGAAACTCACCTGAAGTCAAGCTGAACAAAGTTCCTACAAGTAAGGACATAGAGAAGAAGCCACCTTGAGACTTGTAGGAGGAAAGAGATATGAAACATGCTGGTCACACACCCACCTGGGGCAGTTAAAAATCAAGAGGCATATCTCGGCTCTGGAGGGCCCCTCAGAGGAGCAAGGGTTCCTAGCCCCACACAAGACACCTCAGTCAGTGTTACAGTGTCGGGAAGAGACGGTCTCAGAAAATCTGGATGGGAAAATGAGTGGAGATCATGGCTGAGTTAGAGAGAGGGCGGCGGGAGTCCCAGGCATTCCCCTTACATGGCCAGTGCATGGACTTGCCCGCTGATGAAATCTCTCTGAGGTCCAGCACTGGGGAAGCAGCTCAGAAGGCACCAGAAACATACAAGGAGGAACTGAATTGTCTGGTTTCAGGGAGAAGGCTGGAGGGGCAGCTTTCACCTAGACAGAAGTGCTGGCAGAGGGCATTGTTCCTTTGTTGAGCCCTCCTCCAACCCAGCATGCAGACACAGGCCACTGTCAAATCTGAGTCTCATCAGCTTGCCTAACACTGGTGGCCCTACCTTGGTGATTCCCTGAGACCCCACCCCTCCAAATCTGTGGGCTCACTCAAGCCATTTTTTGTGTATTTTCCATACAAACAGCCTGTCACAGCTCATGCTTCTCGGTCTCCTAAAATATCTCAAAGAACCACAAAACCTAAACAAGCAGCATCTGGCCTCAGCATGCCCTGTACCTCTGACTAAGCAGCCTCAAGCCCAGCACTAGTAGCAGCCAGCCTTGTTTCATGGCTTGGCCCCTCAAGGCATATCCAAGCCTAGCCTGAGAGGCAGCCATTTGCAGATTGCTTAGTGGCTCATAACAGGCGGCCCAAGGTGGATTATAACCTTCAGCTGAACTTGGCCTGTGGCGGGGTCCCTCCCAGGAGGCAGTGGCTTGCACGTCCAGTGACTGGCTTTGGTCTGAGCTGGAGCACCACCTAGAGCCACATCCAAGGATGACACAGCCAAAAGGAAGAATGGGAAGGCACCAGAGCCCTGCTAAAGCAAATCCTGCTCAATACAGTCAGCCCCTGTACAGTAGCTCCTCCACAGTAGCCACTGGCCAGTCTTTACAATCAATCAGCTCAAGAGTCAGTCCCTCCCATTGATGTACAAACAGCAACCAAGGCTCAACCACCACAGGAAAGCATACACAACCCATACAAGAGACACACCTGAAACACCCAGCTCAGGTGACCAGGGAGATTGTGTCACTGAGTTCCAGAGGACCCTACTACATAAGGCAACTCTACTAAGACTGGGAAACATAGGAGCCCTACCTAATACATAGAAAAAACACACAGGAAGACAGCCAAAATAGGGAGACAAAGATACACACCCCACATGAAAGAACAGAACGAAATGCCAGTCAAAGAATAAACAAAATGGAGACAAGCAATCTCCTAAATACAGAGTTCAAAACACTGGTCATAAGGATGCCCAGTGAACTTAGGGGAAGAGTAGATGAACGCAGAGAAAACTTTAAAAAAAAATAGAAAACAAAATATTATCAGTCAGAAGTGAAGAATACAATAACTAAAATGAAGAATACCTTAGGGAGAATCAACAGTAGATTATATGAAGCAAGGATCAAATCAGTGATTTATAAGAGAAGGTAGCAGAAAACAGTCAGAACAGCAACAAGAAAAAAAAATTTTAAATGAGGATAGTTTAAGGGGCCTCCAAGAAAAAAAAAATCAAGCTTTTCGCAATATAGGGATACGAGAAGGAGAGGAGAAAAAACAAGGAATTGAAAACCTATTTAAACAAATAATAACGGAAACTTCCATAACCTGGTGAAGAAACTAGACATTCAAGCAGAAGAAGCACAGAGAATTCCACACAAGGTAAACCCAAACAGGCCTACACCACGACACATCATAGTTAAAGTGCCAAAGACTAAAGACAGAGATAATCCTAAAGGCAGAAAGACAAAAGCAATTAGTTATGTACAAGAGAGCTCCCATAAGGCTCTCAGCTGATTTCGCAACAGAAACTTTGCAGGCCAGAAGCGATTGTCAGAAAAATTTCAAAATGATAAAAAACAAAGACCTACGATAAATATTATTCTCCCCAGCAAAGCTATCGTTTATATCAAAGGACAAATAAAAACATTCCCAGACAAGAAAAAGCTAAAGGAGTTCATCACTTTCAAGCCAGTATTACAGAAAATGTTGGAGAGATTTTTTTTTTAAGAAGAAAGAATAAAGTTCAAAAATGGAGCTTCAAAAAACATGGCAGAGTGAGAGATGGCTTTAGATCTTTTCCTTTGAAACAACAATAAGCTGAACATCTAAAATTCAACAACAACAACAACAACAACACCCTAACCGCACACAAGCATGTCTGGGCAAGGGATCTATGAATAAGATCTACCACAGGTCAGAATCACAGGAGTAGGGCAGTAGACTGGGAGAAAGGAAGAAGTTGCCTCTTGCAGCCGGAGCTCCCTGCAGGTGGAGGGAGAGAAGAGAAGGTACGGCAGGTTCCATGAACAGCCTTGCCTGAGAGACCTGTGAGCTTCACACAGCAGCAGTGCCCAGGGATCAAGGCAGAAAGCAGAGAAGTGTGGACAGCAGAGAAGCAACAACTGATTATTACCAGCTGCGGTTGCAAAACATAAGGCTGAACCACAGCCCCTATCCCTCAACCCAGAGGGCCCCTCAACCCATATCTCCCAAGAAACACTGAGGAGCCCCAGTGGAATCTGAGCAAACACTACCAATACTGTCGCTAACACTGACAGGGACTGAGACTGAGAATAGTGAGGGCAATTGAATATTATAAGAAAAGAAAAGGCATTACTAAAACTTTATATAAAGCAGAGATCCAAGAGGTTTAGATGCCACCTACTAGAAACCAAAAGAAAAATGCCATCTTAGTAAAAGGTTAAAGAGAGACCTTCATATAATAAAACTCCATCCTGGAGAAACAGCAGAATGCACTTCCATTAATGCATAGACAGAGAAATAATTGAGTAAACACCATGAACAACCAAGGTGACAAGGCATCTCAAAAAGAGAAAAATCTCCAGAAAATAAGCTTAAAGACATAGAAATATGCGATTTAAATGACAGAGAATTCAGGATGTTACTTCTGAAAAAAATTCAATGAGATCCAAAAAATTCATAACAACAATTTCAGGAATTGAAAACATAACTAGATGAGCAGAACGAGTTCTTTAGCAAGGAGATTGAAACCCTCAAAAAGAACCAAATAAAACTTCTAGAGATAAAGAACACCCTGCAAGAGCTGAAAAATGAAATAGCAAGCTTGGGAAATAGAGTTGACCAAATGGAGGAAAGTATCAGTGATATCAAAAACAGAAATTTAGAAATAAATCAGAAGAAGGGAGAAACCGAAGAATGAAAAATCATGGAAGAGAAATACAAAAACTAGCTGATACCATCAGGAGGGGAAACAAGAATAAGGGGAATTCTCGAAGGTGAGGAAAATGAGCAGGGATTAGAAGGCATTTTCAAACAAATAGTTGACAAGAATTTCTCAAATCTAAGGAATGAGCTGGAGCTTGGAATTCAAGAATCCAACAGAACGCCCAATGATCTCAACCCCAAAAGTCCTTCTATAAGACACATTATGTTAAAGTTATCAAAAATCAAAGACAGAGAAAGAATTCTCAGGGCAGCCAGGGAAAAGAAGACAGTAACCTATAAAGGAAAACCTATTAGATTATCATCAGACTTCTCAGCACAAACCTTACTAGCCAGGAAGGAATGGAATCAAGTATTCAAACTATTAAATGAAAGGAACTATCAGCCAAGAATAATGTGTCCAGCAAAGTTGTCCTACGGCTATGAAGGAGAAATAAAGACCTCTCCAGATGTACAAAAATTGAGGGAATTCTCCATTATGAGGCCTGCGTTGCAGGAAATACTGAGAGGGATCAGGTCACCTAAAACAAAATGACAAAAAAAAAAAAATACATAACTAGGAGTAAGACAACTAGCAGGCAGATAGAAGCAGAGGAGTACAACCCTTACTAAGAACAGGGCATTATAAGTTTCAACAATAAGAAGAGATTTGTTATAGCAATATAATAATGAACATTCAGCATACATAGGAACAAATTGAGACGACAATGACAGAAAAGGACAGGATTCAAAAATCCAAATTCACAAAGGGAAATGGAGATAAGGCACAGAAGAAAATGTATGTATGTGCATACTACATATAAATCCTCTACTTATTCGTAATGGTAACCACACACCAAAGATTTAGAACTGAAGTATATAACATAAAACAAGAAGGACCAGAGGGGAAACCCACAAAACCCAACCAAAATAAAAAAAAAACAACAACAAAAACGGACACACAAGGACAAAGAAGCAATGGAAACACCGAGGTACCAGAAAGCAAAAATATAAAATCGTTATAGGAAAGCCTCATGTTTCAATAATCACCCTAGATGTAAATGGACTGAACTCTCCAATAAAAAGGCACAAAGTTGCAGATTGGATTAAAAAATAAAACCTAACCACATGCTGCCTCTGGGAGACACATCTCAGCTCCAAAGACAAATATAGACTCAAAGTGACAGGGTGAAAAATGATATTCCAAGCAAATGGCATTCCGAGAAAAGCAGGAGCGGTGGTACTAATATCAGACGAAATAGGCTTCGAAATAAAAAAAAAAAAAAAGTTAAGGATAGATACGGAGGGACACTTCATAATGATAAAGGCAATCATGAACCAAGAAGACATAACACTTATTAATACCTATACTCCCAATTGATGAGTTGTAAAATATGTAAAGTAATTACTAACAGAACTAAAGAGAGAAACAGACCAAAGCACTATCACAGTAGGGGACCTAAATACCCCATTGTAGGAAATGGACAGATCATCCAAACAGAAAATCAAGAAAAAATAACATCCTTAAATGACAGAATAGGCAAACTGGACATTATCGATAATTACAGAGCCTTTCATCCCAAAACAGCTGCTTGTACATTCTTCTCTAGTGCACATAGAACACTCTCAAGGATTGAACACATACTGGGACACAGACATACCCTCAACAAATATGAGGGTTCAAATCATACAAAACATATTCCCTGATCATAATGATTTGAAGCCAGAGATCAACTGTAAAAGGAAAGCAGGGAGAACCACAAATACATGGAGATTAAACAACATACTACTGAAGAATGACTGGGTCAGAGAAGAAATAAAAAGAGAGATCAAGAGACACATAGAAACGAATGATAATGATAGTACAAGATATCAAAACTTTTGGGACATGGCAAAAGTGGTCATAAGAAGAAAGTTCATATCATTACAGTCCTACCCCCAAAAACAAGAATGAGCCCAAAGAAACAACCTAATGCTTCATCTTAAAAAAAAAAAAAAA
>CM053505.1:56888437-56962815 GCA_028627145.1 Eidolon dupreanum | reverse complement strand
AAAAAGTAAAACTCCAAGACCAGATGGCCTCTCCAGTGAATTCTACAAAACGTCCAAAGGAGATTTAATACCTCTTCTTCTCAAATTCTTCCAAATACTCGAAGAGGAGGCAATGCTTCCTAACTCATTTATGAGGCCAATATTACCCTGATACCAAAACCTGGTAAAAATAACACACTAAAAAAGAGAACTACAGATCGGTATCTCTCAAGAACACAGATGCACTTTGTGTATTGGTTGGGACAGGAGCTCAGGGAGTCAATGGTTGCCAGGCCAATAGAGACTTCTGCAAGCCCCTAAGAGATATTGCAGCTTGTACAGGGTGCAGTGGTCTGTCCACATCTGTTTTCCTCAAAATGCACTCAATATGCTAACAAAGGTCTGTTGCCTGTGCTGACTGCACAATCCCAGAGCCAAACAGAACACAAGAGACTGCTTGTTAACGGGCTGCAGGCACTTTGTGGCTTGGGTAAAGTGGGTTCTCAGGGAGAGAAAGTTCATCCGGGTAATACAACCTCAATTTTGATGAAACTTCTGTGCCTAGGCATTCCCACGGCTTTAATGTGGCTTCTTTATTTTATCAGACATACTTGTTATGATCAGCTGGACTTCAGGTGATTCTCCACATTGATTATTTCATAATTTGGTTGTAATTTCAATGCAGACCAGGGAGGACACCAACCCTTCTTTTTCTTATTCTGCCATCTTCCCCCTCCTCCACCCTCTCCTTCAAGTTTAAATAATAGCCTTGCTGAGCAGAGCAGTCTTTGTTGTACATCTTTACCTTTCAGCATTTTGAAAATTTCATGCCAATCCTTTCTGGCCTGAAGAGTTTCTTTTGAGAAATCAGATGTCAGTCTTATTGTAGCTTCCATGTACTTAACTAATTTCTTATCTCTTGTTGCTTCTAAGATTCTCTCTTTGTCTTTTCTTTTGGCATTTTAATTATAATATGTATTGATGTGGGTCCATTTGTGTTCATCTTGTTTGAGACTCTGCATTTCTTGGAGTTGTCCATCTGTTTTCTTAACCAGATAGGAAAGTTGTCAGTCATTATTTCTTCAAGTTGGTTCTCAATCCTTAAACTATCTTAATTTAAATATTATTTTTCCTTTCTGCTCTTCCTATTGGGTATTTTCTGCTACTTTGTCTTTCAAATTACTTGTTCAATCCTCTTTTTCATTTAATTTGCTATTGATTATTTCTAGTGCATTCTTTATTTTAGTTATTATAATCTATTTCTTTTTTTCATGTTCTTTTTTATGCTTGCTATATCTTTGCTGAAGTTCTCACTATGTTTTTTGAACATCCTTATAACTAGTGTTTTGAATTCTGTCGCTGGTAAGTTGTGTGCATTTATTTCATTTAGGTTTTTTTTTTTTTTTTTTCCTGGAATTTTCTCCTGTTTTTAAATTTGGAACATTTTTTTGTTTGTTTGCTTGTTTGTTTCCTCATTTTGGCTGCCTCTCTGTGTTTGTTTTTTGTGTATTAGGTTGAAATGTTATATTTCTCAGTCTTGGCTAGGTAGCCTTATTTCATAAGTTCCCTGTGTGTCCCAGTGATGCAATCTCCCTGAATATCAGTACTGGGTGCTGCAGTAATGTTCTCTGCGTTAGCTGTGTGTGCCTTCCTATTGGAGTTGAGCCTTTTGATGTTGGTATGCCATTTGTTGATGTTGCCTCAGGTTGATTTGCTATAAGGATTGGTCATGTCCATAGTATATGAGCTTCTATGTGGGGATGGACCTTACAGAGTGGGATAACTCACAGTGGGCTTTGATGCAGTTTGTGAGTGCCACTTTTGGAACTATCAATAGTGCTCTTTTGTGATCTGAAGCCAGTTTCCTGGTGTGTTGGACCTGGGGCTTTTGAGAGGTGCTCTTGTGTAGACCAAGGTCAACTGCTGCCTCTGACTGGGCTTGGGCTACCTAGTAGAAGCTACAAAGCTATGTATAGTTGCTCATCCCCTGTGTTGGACCTGGGGATGCATGAGAGAGTCCACCCTGTGAACAAAGGCTGTCTGCCACCAGTACCAGGCCTGGGGAAGCTCAGCAAAAAGCTTAAGGCACCCCAAATTTTGATGCCACCTGCTGACTTCCCATAAGGCTCATCCACTGAAAGAGCTTTGGGTGGTAAACCAGTAGATTGAGGAGGGCTTCCAGGGTGTCACCAGGGTGGGGCAAGTAGTGTTTACCAGGTTGATGCAGATTCAGGTTTGGCACCCATGCTAAGTGTGGGGACTCTTGCAAAAGTCTCAGAACCCATGGAGGCCAGACTCCACCCACGTAATCCCACAGACCCTTGAGGGTTGTCCAAGAAAGACTGTAGAGTAGGTCAGGACTGGTTGCTCACCACTGAAAATTTCTCTGGTGGAGAAGAAACAGAGGTTGTTTGTTTTCTTGCTGAAGAGCCTGCAGTGTTGTGTATGGCAGAGTTGGTTGTCTGGCTGCCAAAAGTGCCTTGACAGTGGTTAGTTAGGTGGGGTGACTTCTCAGGGAGTTAACAGGGTGGAGCAAGCAGAATTCAACCAACCAGTGTAGATTCAGATTAGGCCATGAGTAGGGAGGGCTCATCACAGAAAGATTGTACTCACCTGCAGGCTACACAAGAGGAGACATCAACACAATTGTAATGGTGACTATTCCTCAGCCTTTATTCTGAAGTCACATAACTCAGTCTTTCCCTGCATATCTCTGGCACCTCCTGAGTCACTGTCTCTCAGCTGAAGCCTTCTGTCTCACCCCTACAGACAGAATCCTTGTTGATTTTCACAACCAGATATTGTGGGGACTTCTCTTACCAACAACACAATCTTAAACCAGGGAGCCTGGTTTGAGACTGGGGCCCTTTACATTTCCAGTGGTGTCTCAGAAACTGAGATATTCCTCCTGATGCTCAATCACCACTCATGGGTGTGGTTCAGCCTCTTTCAAGTCTCCGCTCCTCCTACCAGTCTCAGTGTGACCTCTTCTTTATTCCCTTCTTTTTCTCTTTTTTTCTTTTTTTTTGCCATTCGATTGAATGCTTTCCACTTCGTCTTCAAGATCACTGATTCATTTTTTGTATAATATCTAAGCTGCTGTCGATTCCCTCTAGCATATTTTTCATTTCTGTTATTTGTATTCTTCATTTCTAATTGGTTCTTTTTTTATATTTTCTTTAAAATTCTCTAGGTTCACCCATTCTTCTCCTGAGTCCACTGAGCATCTTTATAAGCATTGCTTATAACTCTTTATCTGGTAGATTGTTTTTCAGTTTCATTTTTTTCTTTTTCTGAGATATTGTTCTATTTTTTTTGTTGTTGTTGTTGTTCATTTGTTTGGAACATATTCCTCTGTCTTTCCAGTTTGTCAATCTTTGTGTTTCCTTTTTTGTGTGTGTGTTAGGTAGATTAGCAACTTTCCTGGTCTTGAAAGAGTGGCCTTTGGTAGAAGGTGTCCCGTGGTGTCCAGTGGCACTATCCCTTCAGTCACCAGAACCAGGTGGCTTGTGGGTCTTCCCTGTGTGAGTTGTGAGTACCCTTCTGTTGTAGTTGAGCTGCAGTTGTTGCTGGAATACCAGTTGGTGGGGTACACCCTCAGGCTAACTTGCGAGGACTAGCTATGACTGTTGCAGATGATCTGGTGTGTTGGGGCTCACCCTGCAGATTGGGAGCTGCTTTCGTGGGGCTCCAGTGCTGGCTGAGGCTATCTACTGAATAAATTGGGTCTGGAGCTACTTGAGAGCATCTAAAATGCAAGCCAAGCCTGGATGCCATGTGTGCTAACATAGAAGCTACATGGTAGCAGATACATGCAAGCTGAGGCCAGCTGCTTTATGTGCCAGGGTTAGTCACTTAAGATGGGCTCTGGCCTAGGTGGGCAGATTAGATAGGGTGGGATCTCAGGGAAATGCCAGGGCAGGGTAAACAGTATTAGCCAGATTAATGGAGAGTGTCAGAATTGGAAACTTCCTGCACCAGGCCAGCCAGGCGGAAGGTGAGTAAAACAAAAGAAACAAAGAAATTATGGTGCCAACCAGAGCTTCTATTCCTGGAGAAATTTTGTTACTGATCCTTGTCCTTTTAGCACTCACTTTAAATTTAGTCAACTTACTTTTTGAATGTATAACTCAGGTGCTTTTCAAAATGCTACCTCTAGGCTGGAGCTCAGAGTGAGAGTTTGTGTATGAGTCCTTTGAGAGTAAAGTCTCATTTTTCCATGACTCTTTTAGCTCTCTTGGATGTATGCCATTCTGCTTATCAATGATTGATATGTGGTCTCCTCATCCTGGTCTATTCCCTTTGGACTAGGGCTTCTGTTTGGATGCTCAGACCCCTTGCTCCTCAGGGGAGACCACCACAGTCATGACATACCTCCTGCTTGTCATTAGCACATTGGGATGAAGTTCCTGACCAGATCTTGTCTCTGCCTCTCTTATTCATATCAATATGGCTTCTTCTTTATATCCTTAACTGTAGAGATTCTATTTAGCTAGTCTTTAGGACATTTTCAGTGATAGTTGCTCTAAATTTTGTTGTAGTTTTAGGTTATCCATGGGAGAAGGTGAGCTCAGGATCTAGCTACCCTGCCATCTTGACCCTGCCTTCATGCTATATATTTGAAATAAGTATACCCAGAACTAATTTTCACTGTGTGAAATTGAGGGAAAAACAAAACAAAACAAAATGAAATCATTTATTAAAAAATCTTGTCCAGTGTTCTGTCACAGTGCATGAAATTCCCTTCCATTTACTGTAACACTTTAAGACTTAAGATACTGTAGTATCTGATAAGATAAACAGATTTTATTTTTTGTTTGATTAATTTATTTGCTTTATTATTATTTTATATTAGTTTCAGATATATAGTACCATGGCTAGATATTTACATAGTTTATGAAGTGAGCCCCCGATTACTCTGGCACCCATCTAGCATACACACAGCCATTACAATAATATTGACTATATTCCTTGTGTTCTACTCTCTATCTCTGTGACTGTATTATAACTACTAATTTGTATTTCTTTATCCCTTAACTTTTTTCACCTAGTCACCCAACCTCCCTCCCCTCCAGTGATCACCAGTTTCTTCTCTGTATCTGTAAGTCTGTTTTCTTTTGGTTTGCTCTTTTTTGTTGTTGTTCATTAGATTCCACATATAAGTGAAATCATATAGTATTTATCATTCTCTGTCTGACTTATTTCACTCAGCATTATATATTCTAGGTCTATCCATGATATTGCAAATGAGAATATTTCATTTTTAATGGCTGAATAATATTCCATTGTATATATGTACTATAACTTTTTTCCAGTCATCAGCTCATGGGCACTTCTGTATCTTGGCTATTGTGAATAGTGCTATGGTAAACAGAGGGCTGCACATATCTTTATGAATTATTTGTGGTTTTCTTTGGAGAAATACTCAGAGTATAATTGCTGAGTCAAAGGCAGTTCTAATTTTAATTTTATTAGTAATCTCCAAACTGTTTTCTGTAGTGACTGCACCAATTTGCAATTCCATCAAAAGTGCAGGAGGGTTCCATTTTCTCCACATGCTTGCTAACACTTGTTTTTTTGATTTGTTGATGATAATCAAACTGACAGGTGTGAGGTGATATCTCATTTTAGTTTTAATTTGTATTTCTCTGATGATTAGTGACCTTCAGCATCCTTTTGCATGTCTACTAACCATCTGTATCTCCTCTTTGCAGAAATACCTATTCAACACTTCTGCCAATTTTTTTTTAGTAAGGACACAGTGTTTATTTTTGTTATTTATGCATGCATAGGTAAACAAAATTCTATGTCCATTTGGTTATGAGCATATTACACCCATTAGTTGTCAAAGTTTAAACCTAAAGGTTTGCTAAAAATTTTAAATTTTTGAATCAGTTTTTTAAAAATGTATTCATTATAATTAGTTTCAAGTATACAGTACATTGGTTAGACATCTATATAGTTTGTAAAATGATCCCCCCAATTGCACCCTCCCTCCCCTGACCCTCCAACTAGCCAATGTATCAATGCTAACTGCATTCCCTATGCCGTACTCTCCATCCCTGTGACCACCCATCAGCTACTCATTTGTACTTCTTTAATCCTTCAACCCATTCTCCCAGCACCCTCACAACCACCATCCCCTCTGTCTGTCACCAAATTGTCCACTGTATTTGTGAGTCTGTTTTTGATTAGTTTGTTCTTTTTATTCCTTAGATTGCAAATATAAGTGAAATCATATAGTTTTTATCTTTCTCTGTCTGACTTAAATAACTTCTAAGTCCATCAAAGCAATATCTTTTTCCATACCCTTCCTTTTAGTCTATGTGTGTCTTTTAATCTGAAGCGAGACTCTTGTAGACAGCATATGTAGGAGTCTTGTTTTCTAATCCTGTATCTTTTGATTGGAGCACTTAATCCTTTTTGATTTAAGGTACTTATTGATAGGAATGTAGTTGTTACCATTTTTTATTCCTGTTTTTGATACATGGGTTTTTTTTTTCTTCTTAAAGAAGTCTCTCTAACATTTCCTGTAATACTGGCTTGGTGGCGATAAGTTCCTTTAGCTTATTTTTCTCTGGGAAGCTCTTCATCTGTCCTTCAACTCTAAATAATAGCTTTGCTAGATAAAGTATTCTTGGTCGTAGGTCCTGGGTTTTCATCAAGTCAAATATTTTGTGCCAATCCCTTCTGTCCTGCATGGTTTCTTTTGAGAAATCAGCTGCCAGTCTTATGGGTGTTCTTTTGTAGATAACTACATGTTTTCCTCTTACTGCTTTTAATATTCTTTCTTTGTATTTAACCTTTGACATTTTAATTATGATGCGTCTTGGTGTGAGCCTCTTTAGATTCTGTTTTTGGGATTTTCTCAGCTTCCTGGGATTTCAGGTCCATTTCTTTCACCAGGTTAGGGGAATTTTTCCAGCATTATTTCTTCAAACAACTGTACAACATCTTGATTTTCTTCAGGTATGCTAATCAGATAGATATTTTGACCCTTAATAGTGTTCAATATGCTCCTTAAATTATTTTTATAGTCCTGGCATATTTTTTCTTGCCATTCTGAGTGTCCTTGGCTTTCTTGTCCTCTCAATAGGGCATTTGATTCTTTTCTTTATTCACTTTGTTTATTCCTTTGTTTATTCCATTTAATATACTTCTCATCTCAAATAATGTGTTCTTCATTTCAGACTGGTTCCCTTTTATAATTTCCATTTCCATTTTTATGTTTTTTTAATCTCTTTGTTGAAGTTCTCACTGAATTTATCTACACTTCCCAAAAGTTCAATGAGCATCTTTATAACCAGTGTTTTGAACTGTGCATCTGTTAGATTAATTGACTCCATTATATATGGATCTATGTTCTCTTCTCTCATATGGCTTCTGCTTCTTTGTCTTCTTGTTTTGGCTGCATTTCCATGTCTGTTTCTATGTACCAAGCAAAGCTCCTAAGTTTCACAGTCTTCTTAGTGTGGATTTGTGAAGTAGGAGTCCAGTGGCACAGTCCTGAGAGGGGTTCAGCTGCAGGCCAAGTTTAGCCCCAGCCTGTGCCCCTCTGGGGCCACCTGTTAAGATTCAGCAAGCTATCTACAGATGCTGTGCTTATAGTTGCCTCAAAAGGCCCCACCAGAAACCGAGGCCAGCTGGCTCCAGTGTGAGTCTAGGCATTGCTCAGCAGGGAGTACCTGATTCACTGAGGATATACCTGGATGTGGCTTGGGTGGGGCCACAAGTTGAGAAAGGCAGGGTTTTAGGGAATCCGCTGGGTGGAGTGACCTCTGTCATCCAATTTGATTATGTCATGGCTATGGCGGTGCTGTGTTCATGCACTGGGAATAGCGAGGGCTCAACAGAGAACAATGGATATTGCTGGCACTTTTATATAGAGTAAGTCTTGCCTCGGCCCTCAATCCAACAATGTCTCCCTGTAAGTCCCTGGTGACCCTTGCACACAGCCGAATGGGCACTGGCGCTCATAGTGAGGAGGTTCATCACCGCTAAAATTCGCTCATGGGCACAGTCCCTTTAAGAAACTTCTGCATCTGCCACTGCCACTGCTGCAGCCTCCGTCTCACTCAGCTGCTCAAGTCTGCAAGCCCCACTTCCTCTCCCCATCCTATTTTCTGCCATTGCAGGGTGATTTCTTGGATTTCTCCCTAGTTGTATGGCTGTTCATCAAGATCCCAGGTGATTTTTCCTTGCCACTTGCTCCTTGTTTCCATCACAATTTTCATTTAGGATGAACAGATTCTCTATTATCTATGCCATTTTTTACCCTTTCTACCTATTTTTAAATTAGATTTTATATTGATTTTGAGTTGTATGAATTCTTTATAAATTTTGGATATTAATCCCTTGTCAGAAGTATAATAGGCAAATATCTTCTCCCAGTCAATAGGTTGTATTTTTGCTCTGTTGATGGTTTCCTTTGCTGTGCAAAAATTTTTAGTTTGATGTAGTTCCATTTGGGTATTTTTTCTTATGCCTCCTTTGTCTGAGGAGATATATCAGAAAAAATGCTAAAAGCAATATCAGAGAGTTTACTGCCAATGTTTTCTTCTAGAAGTTTTATGGTTTTCGTTCTTATAGTTAAGTCTTTAATCCATTTTGAATTTATTCTTGTATATGGTGTAAGAAGGTGGTCTAGTTTAATTTTTTGCATGTATCAGTCCAGGTTTCCCAACACCATTTGTTGAAAATATTGTTTTCACCCCACTGTATATTCTTGCCTCCTTCATCAAAGATAAAAATGTGGATTTATTTCTGTGTTTTCTATTCTGTTCTAATAATCCATGTGTCTGTTTTTATGCCAATACCATACTGCTTTGATTTCTATAGCTTTGTAGTATAGTTTGATATCAGGTAGTGTGATAGCTCCCACTTGTTCTTCTTTTTCAAGATTGCTGTGGCTATTTGGGATTTTTTATGGTTCTAAATAAAATTTTGGATTATTCATTCTATCTCTACTATTATTTGTTCTGTAATATGTCATTAGTATTTTGATAGGAATAGAACTGAATCTAAAAATTCTTTGGGTATTAGGGTCATTTTAACGATGTTGGTTCTTCCTGCCCATGAGCATGGTATATGCTTCCATTTATTTGTATCTTCTTCAATTTCGTTTTTCAATGACTTATAATTTTCCAAGAACAAGTTTTTACCTCCTTTGTTAATTTGATTCCTAGATATTTTATTGTTTTTGATGCAATTGTAATTGAAATTTTTTTCTTAATTTCTCTTTCTAATAGTTCATCATTGGAGTATGAAATGCTACCAACTTTTGAATATTAATATTGTATCCTGCTACTTTGCTGAATTCACTTATCAGTAATAACAGTTTTTTTTTTTGGTGGAATCTTTATGATTCTCTCTATATAGTATCATGTCATCTGCGAATGACAATTTTACTTTTTTTTTCAATTGGAATGTCTTTTATTCCTGTTTCTTTTCTGATTGTTGTGGTGAGATTTTCCAATACAATGTTGACTAGAAGTGGTGAAAGCAGATATCCTTGTCTTGTTCCTGATCTTAAGGTAAATGCTTTTAGCTTTTCTGTATCCAGTGTGATGTTAGCTGTAGATTTGTCATATATGGCCTTTATTATGTTGACATATGTTCCTTCTGTTTCCATTTTGCTGAGAGTTTTGTTGAATGCTAGATTTTGTTGAATGTTTTTTCTGCATATAATAATATGATCATGTGATTTTTACCTTTCAATTTGTTAATGTCATGTATCACATTAATTGACTTGCAGATATTAAACAAACCTTACAACCTAGGAATAAATCCCATTTGACTATAGTGCATGACATTTTTAATGGATTACTGTTTTCAGTTTGCTAATATTTTGTTGAGAATTTTTACATCAATGTTCATCAGGGATATTGGTCTATAGAAATTTTTTGTAATGTCTTTGACTGGTTTTGGAATCAGGGTAATGTTGGCCTCACAAAAAGAGTTGCCTTTCCCCTGTCTTGAAATTTTTGGAATAGTGTGAAAAGACTAGGTGTTAATTCTTTTTTGAATGTTTGATAAATTTTATCTATGAAGCCATCCCTCCTAGGTCTTTGATTTTGTAATTTTTTTGATTACTGATTTGATTTCTCTGGTGGTAATGGGTTGTTTGAAATTTTCTATTTCTTCTTGACTCAGTCTTTGGAGATTGTCTGTTTCTAGGAATTCATCAATTCCTCCCAGATTGTCCAATTTGTTGGCATATAATTGCTTATATTATTTTCTTATATTTTTTTTTTTGTATTTCTGTGGAGTCTGTAGTTATTTCTCTTTCATTACTGATTTTATTTATTTGAGACCTCTCTCTTTTTTTCTTGATGTGTCGGTTAAAAGTTTATTAATTTTATTTATCCTTTCAAATAACCAGCTCTTGGTTTCATTGACATTTCGTATTGTTTTTCTAGATTCTATTTCATTTATTTTTTTTCTCTGATATTTATTATTTTTTTCCTTCTACTTACTCTGGAATTTCGTTGTTGTTCTTTTCCTAGTTCTTCTAAGTTGAGATTGTTTATTTGAAAGTTTTCTTGTTTCTTCAGGTAGACCTGTATTGTGAATTTTCCTCTTAGAACTGCTTTCACTGTATCTCATATATTTTGAGTTGTTGTGTTTCATTTTTATTTGTCTCTAGATTTCTTTTAATTTCTCTCTTGATTTATTATTAACTTATTGTTTAGTAGCATGTTATTTAACTTCCATATGTTTGTGTATTTTCCAGGTTTTTCTTGTAGTAGATTTCTAATTTCATATCATTGTGGTGGAGGAAGACAGTTGAAATGATTTCAAACTTATTAAATTTATTGAGACTGGTTCTGTGTCCTAATGTATGCTCTATTCTGGAAAATGTTCCATATGTACTTGAGAAGAATGGATAGTTTGCTGCTTTGAGATGAATGCTCTGAAAATATCAATTAAATCCATTTTGTGTAGTGTGTCATTTAAGGCTTCTCTTTCCTTATTGATTTTCTGTCTTAAAAATCTGTCCATTGGTGTCTACTATGTAAAGTGTATTACTGTCGATCTCTCCCTTTATGTCAGACAATAATTGCTTTATATATGTTGGTGCTCCTGTGTTGGGTACGTATTTGTTTACTAGGGTTATATCCTCTTTTTGTATATTCTTTAATCATTATGTAACATCCCTGATTGTCTCTTAGTTTAGTCTTTGTTTTAAAGTCTACTTTATCTATCATAAGTATGGCTACCCTGGCTTTTTTTTTTTTCATTTCTGTTTGTGTGAAATATCTTTCTCCATCTCTTTACTTTCAGTCTGTGAATGTCATTTGATCTGAAGTGGGTCTCTTGTAACCAGCATATGCATGGGTCTTGTTTTCTCATCCATTTGGTTACCCTGTCTTTTGATTGGAGCATTTAATCCATTTACACTTAAAGTGATTATTGATAAGTACATAGTTATTGCCATTTTATTACTTGTACTTATAGGTCTTTTCCCCTCTTTTTCTCTTTACAAAACTCTCCTTAGGATTTCTTGTAATACTGGCTTTTTTTGTAATAAATTTCTTTAGCTTTCTTCTATCTGGGAAGCTCTTTATTTCCCCTTTCATTTTAATTGATAGCATTGCTGAGTAGAGTAGTTTCGTTTGTAGGTTCTTATTTTTTATTACTTTGTATATTTCCTGCCAATCTCTTCTGGCCTGCAAAGCTTCTATTGAATAATCAGCTGACATTGTTATGGGAGTACCATTATAAGTAACTAGCTGCCTTTCTCTTGCTGCTTTTAAGATTCTCTCTTTGTCATTAACCTTTGGCATTTTGATTATGATGCATCTTGCTGTGGGTCTGTTTGAGTTCATCTTGTTTGAGACTCTGCACTTCCTTGACTTGTATGCTTATTTCCTTCTCCAGGTTAAGGAAGTTTTCAGTCATTATTTCTTTAAATAATTTTTCAATCCTTTGCTTTCTCTCTTCTTCTGGTATCCATGTGATGCAGATGCTGGTATGCTTGATGTCCCAGAAGTCTCTTAAACTTTCCTCATTTTCTAAAATCTCTTTTTTCACTGTTCTGATTGGGCATTTTCTGCTATCTTGTCTTCCAACTTGATGATTTGATCCTCTATTTCAATTAATCTACTGTTGATTTTTTTCTAGTATGTTCTTCATTTCAGTTTTTATATTCTTCATTTCTGATTGGTTCTTTTTTATGGTTTCTATCTACTTTTTTTTCTCTCTGTTGAAGTCATCACTAAGATCATATATTCTCCTACTAAGTTTATTGAGCATCCTTATAAACAGTGTTTTGAACTCTATCTCTGGTTGGTTGTTTGCCTCCATTTCATTTAGTTTTTTTTTTCTTCTGGAATTGTCTTCTGTTGTTTTACTTGGACATGTTTCATTGTTTTCTCATTTTAGTTACCTCTCTGTATTTGTTTCTATGTATTAGGAAGGTTTGTTATGTCTTCCAGGCTTGCCATGTGGCCTTATGAAGTAGGTGTCATGTGTGTCCCATTGACACAGTCTACCTGATCACATGTGCTGGCTGCTCTTGGCATGTTCTCTGTGTGGGGTGTGCATGTTCTCCTGTTGTAGCTGAGCATTGATTGCTGTTATCACATCATTGGATGGGACTGACTCTCAGGCTGACTTGCTGTGGGGATTTGCCATGCCCACAGGGTATGAGCTACTGTTTGGGTGCTGACCCCACAGAGTGGTATCCTTCCCAGGAGGCTGGTATACCTGTTGAGAACATGCTTTTAGCTTCACACTTATAAGATGGTCAGGTGGTATTCTGTTATAGTCTGATGTCAGCCTCCAGGTGGATTGGTTCTAGTGTCTTGTGGGAATGGCTCCTCTGTAGGCCAAGTTTACCTGATGCTTTCAATTGCTTGAGGTTGATTTGTAGGAGCTACAAAGCCATCCTGGATATTTTTTGCCTGTGCTGGATCTGAAGGCACGTGGGAGAGACCATGCTGAAAGCTGAGGTCAATTACCCCCAGTACTAATTTAGCAAAAGGACCAGTGTACCTCAAGGCCTGATGTTGTCTTTCAGCTGCCTGTAAGACTCTACAGCTAAAAGCCTTTGTGTGGGGTGGGGACTCAGAAGGTCACTGGCATAAAGCAAGCAGATTTCATTCAGCCAATGCAGAATCAGATGTCATCACAGGCTGAATCTGTAGCTTCCTATAAAAGTCTGCAGCAAGGTCAGCTACTCCCCACCCCAGGACCAGACATCCAAGATATTTCTATGAAATATTGTAGCTCAGAGTGGGCCTTGTTGTCCACCACTGGAATCTTTCTCAGGATTCACAGGTTGTATGAGCTAGGGCCTGTTGTTTTCTGTTGAATTTGTGGCCCATGAAAATCACAAGATAGGTCTGGTTGCCTAGGAATGAACTTGCTGTGGATAATTTGTGAGTTGGTTGGTGCAAGGTCTCAGAGAGACATGGGGTGGAGAGAGTCGATCATCGTCAGGTCAATACAGATTCATAATTTTTACAAGTGCTGAGCCTGTGGCCTCTTGTAAAAGTCTCAGATCACATTGTGGCCAGATGCCATCCACCTTGAGCCCTCAGACCCCCGTGATCTGCCCATGAGATCCTTCAGCTCAGGCTAGAACCAGTGGCCTATTACAAAAATTCTTCCAAGAAATATGTGGGCCTCACAAGCCAAGGGCCATTGCCTGATGATGAATGGGCGGATAAGGGAAGGTGCAGGGTGGGGTTGGTTGTCTGGAAATGGGCCTATAATGGGCAATTTGTGGGTTGAGTGGTATGGGGTCTCAGGGATATATAGGATGGAGTAAGCTAATGTTGTCCGGTCAATGCAGATTAGGACTTGCTGTCAGTGCTGAGCCTGCAGGGTCCCACAAAAGTCACAGATCACAGGGAAGACAGCCTCTGTCCACTTCTGGCCCACAGACTCTCACAATCTGTCCAAGAGACACTCCAACTAGGACTGGCACCAATGGCCTGCCACCAAAAGCCTCCCTTGTAATGTGCAGGGCCCCATACAGGCCACATGAACTTAGGGCTGCTGTCTGCCCACGAATGAACTGCCAAGGGAAGGCGCAGGGTGGGGCTGGCTGCTTGGCTATGGGCAATTTGTGGGTTGGGTGGGGCAAGATCTCAAGGAGACATAACATGGAGCAGGCCGATTTCACTGAGCCAGTGCAGTTTCAGAATTAGCCATGTGGGGGAAGGGCTCAACCCAGGCAAGATGGTGCCCATCTGTAGACTGCCCCAGAGTGGGGCCCGATAAAAGAACGATGGTGGATGTCCCTCCAGCCCTTACTCCAGTGACACATAATTCAGTCTTTCCCTTTATGTCTCTTGTACCTCCTGAGTAGCTGACTCTCCTTTGGGGTCCAAGTGAGTGAGTCTGTGTGTGAGCCCTTGAAGGGGGACATCTGGATTTTCAGGTTCCTTTCTTCTCACCCACACGCTGGAATCCCCATTGATGTTTACAGTCAGATTTTGCAGGAACTTCTCTTCCCAGGACTGAAACTCTGGGCTGAGGAGACCCTGTGTGAGGCTAGGGCCCTTCTTTTCTTCAAAGGGGACTCTGTAGCCATGCTTTCCATCCTGCTTCTCAATCACCACACATGTGTGTGAGATCAACTTGTTTCATGTCTTCATGCCTCCTACTGGTCTCAATGTGGCCTTTTCTTTATCTCCTCAGGTGTATATGTGATCAGCTAGACTTCAGGTGTTTCAGCAAGTTGTTTGTTTTATAATTTGGTTATAATTTTAATGCAGTCATGGGGGGAGGTGAACTCCACTTTTGCTTAGGCTGACATCTTGACCAGAAGCCAGATTTTGTCTAGTTTTGTGAATGAATACTACTACCTTTAGGAGTTAGGTTTTGAGAGATAAAAAAAAAAAATCAAATTTGAGATCACAGTATGGTTACATTCTAGGTCCAGGAAGGGCACCTGTGTTAGTAAGACATGGACCCTATGGGAACAGCTTGTAGTGTCTTAGTGCCTGGAAGCAGTGGGACACATTGAAGAAAATATCTATCCATTTCTCAGTTTTGCTCGGGTCCAGGACTCTATAAACATTATTATTTTTTTATTAGAAAGCTATCTACAATAGTGTTATGAGGTTTAATTAACTGTTTCCAAATGCCTTGAAAAGATAACTTCATGTGTAAATGATTTATATTTGCATCAGAAAGGAACTAAGACTCTGTTAGGAAATATACCCTGGATTATTATTTTCTGCTACAGAACAAGGGAACAGACATAAAATGGATCTAAGTAATGAGTAGAGGTGTAAACATAGTTTGATGAAGAGTTTATACATCTCTTGCCAGAGAGTAAGTTCCCTGTAAAGAAAAGATTTAGGAGATTAAAGAGGGCTTGATCCTATTTCCTAACTGAACAACATTGATGTTTCAGCAGTTGGCTGACCAATTTGCTATTATAAATAAACGGGGTCCTCAAACATTAGGTCCCTTCAAATTGGCTCCAAGAAGCTAGGTCTGAAGCACCACAGCTTGCTTGGCTCATTCTCTCAGACAAATTAGAAGCATTTAATTTTCTTTCTTTTTTTAATATCTTTGTTTTTTACAAACAATTTCTGTAAATATATACATTCAATCTCCTGGTTATCTCTCTCATCTGTTCTTGTTTTCCAATTCCTCTTCATCCTTCCTCAGGACCTCAGAAAGTTTTTATTGACATATTGTGATATTATCATAACTTGTTTCTCTTCTACTGTTTTAAAATACTAATTACAACTTTTTGGAGAATCTTATTAAGTGTTACATAAAATTGTCTTTAACTTTGCGAGAGAAATAGGCTATGGTCAAAATCATGAGCTCAATATAAACTTTTAAAAAATACTGTTATTTACACAAAATCTTGCCTTAATACTACTTTGGGAGTTGAAATGATTGGCATTTTAATCATTAACATAATAATATCAAGTAGGGATACAATAAGACTTCATGAAATATTTTAATATTACTTTATACTAATCACCCCCTATAGGGAACAGAAAAATAACAATTAAGCAACATGAAGATGGATAATTTTGAATAGTTACCCTTGATATATTCCATTTCTTCCTGCAGATCCATCCTCCTCTCATATCCACTTTTTATTGTGCCTTATATGATGGGCCTCTTTGGACTATACTAACAATCTCCCTTCTGCTCTGCTCTGGCTTCTTGTCACATATAGGCAATGAGATGTACTTATAGAATACCAGAAGCTGGAGAAAATAGAGATTAGGCTAACAGTTGGCTATGATTTTATTTCTTTCCTAAAGGCTAGAGCTCCAACTTTATCCAGATTCTGTAAAACATGTTTTCTCCCTTACCCATTTAGTTCTAGGAGGGTGATATATCTACACTCTTGCTAGCCTGAGATATTAATGAGAACTTGTTGGTTTTACTTACACTGTAATTTTTTAACCCTGTCAACACTTTTAAAAATCCCTTCATTAAGTCACCCTCAAGTAGCCCATTTGAATATAAGCTATGCATCTCCTGCTAAGACCCTGACTGATACAACGGCTTTACTTGATGCTGAACTATTTACTGCCAGAAAAAAAGAAATTCACAGAATACTCAGAAACCAAAACTATGTTTTTTTTTATGGTACATGTTACTCAAAATTTATTGACATGAGTATGGATTCTATGTATTATACCAACTCCTTCAGTAATTTAAAAGTACATGTTGTAACCAGTTTATCAGGGAGTTCATAAGGCAGATAAAGTTTATATGGATGCTGTATTTGTCATGATAGGCTAAGCTTATGTGGCAGTAACAAATCTCATGGGATTGACACAACAAAACTTTATTTTTCACTCAGTTGAAGTCTTCTGGGAGTTTGGGTAGTTTCTCAGGGGTGGCTATTTCCCATGCAGTGACTCAACAATCTAGTAATCTTGAAATTCCATGATATTAACCTAAGATCTTCTCTATAGCATCCTAACAGAAAAAGAGGGCAATTAGAGAATTTTCCAGGGACTAATCACGACCTTATTCCAGAAGTGACATAATCACATTTCATTTATGAGTGCCAATCAAATACCCCTGCCAAATTTCAAGAGAGCTGGGAAGAGGTTTTTGTATACCGAGGAAGGAGGGTCATATGCCCAGAATATGAGATTTGGTAAACACGACTGCTGCAGATGATATAATAAGACTGGTTTTACAGTTGAAGTGGGTATTTAGTTACACATAGTCAAATTTTTTCCAGGTTAAAATTATTATAGCTTTGATCTTCCATTTGTCTCTTAGAGTAAAGCTAAATTTTTATATGGGTCAAAACCTTTGACTTGTCCCTAGTACCCTCTTGGCATGCTCCCAGATAGATTTATGGTTGTGATTTTTTTTTTTTACTAAGGTGGATGTTCTTGTAAAATACTTAGGATGCACTTAAAACAGGAGAATAGAACAGCTCTATAGTTCCATTCAAGCAAATCATCAAAAAGTATAGCCTCAAAGTCTGCATAAAGGATCTTATAAAAATTACCCTTTGAAATTGGCTGTTATATTTCATGTAAGGTTGCTGTTTAGATTGTTTACCACATTTCCTAGCATCCTCCTTATGAGGACCTATAAATAAACTCTCTTGATAAGAGGAAAAGTGGTGTTTTTTTGAATGGTTTAAGATAATCTCAAAGGCAATGCAATTTGTATGGATGGCTATGTTTCCCTTTAATGTTGGCTGCTAATTTATTAGAAATAGAATTTATTATTTCCTTCTTACAAGTATACATTACTTCACAATATAACTTTGGTTCACCCCTCATTTTATTTTATTTTATTTTCTACAATTATTTTTCCTTTATTTTATCACAGTTTTATTCCATTTTATTTTGCTATATTGTTTATATGTTTATATCTTGTCTTACAAAATAGCATTCAACTACATATAAAGCCAGATTCTGCTACCTGTGTGAGTCCCTGAATACTAAAATTTGCCACTAGCTAGTGTGGTTTTAGCCTCATGAATATTTATTTTTGCAGTAGAAATTTAGTATTTTATGATAAGAGCACAACATAGAGGTTCTAGATGTGTGTTTTTAAAGCCTAAGTAGGCAAACTCACTGTAAACATCAAGTTAGTATTTCATGAGAGGTTGTCAGAATAGGATCTCCACATTTGCCCCATTGTGTAACACAATATGATTAAATAGATCCATCATTGACTAAGATGAAAATGTTGTAAAATACATGAAAGGATGATCTCATTTCTTTTGTGCTTGGGAATGATCTCAACAGTGAACCATTTCATTCAGGTGTTGAAACCTGAGGTATAAACAACAATTATCAATTCGAGGCTCAGAACAAGCTAGTTAATTTATCTGGCTCCTAAATTTCTGATTCAGAGCTTGGGGCAAATATTTCTAAGGATTTTGGACATTGCTTCATTGAAAGAAGCCTGCTTTTCTTTGCTGATATTACTCTGAGGGAAATAAAATAAAATATATAGATGTCTATATAAATGTCTCTATCTATGTATCTAAATATCATCTATCTATCATCTATCTATCTATCTATCTATCTATTTATCTATCATCTATAATCTATTTAATTTATCTATCTGCAGCTTTCTTTTGTTTTTGTTATTCTCTTCCTGTTCTCTTAGCTTGGTGTTTTTCTCCCTTATTCTGTCTCATTTACTGATATATTTTTCTTCCCCCCTGTGTTAATGATCTCTTTCATTATCAGTCTTGTTTCTCTCATTGTTTGATATTTATTTCATTATTTTCCATTTCAGTTCATTGGCCTTTGTTCCATCAAACTTTGAAAAATGAGAGGCATGTAGCTTAGCTCCTACCCTTCCCCCTTTCCCTTTGCTTTCTCACTCTGCTGCCTAGCTGAACTACTTACTGCAATAGTGTTTTAAAAGGTAGATCATTTGATGCACAGAGCTAGTGGATTGTGTGAAAGGAAGGGAAATGGTGTCACTGTTCTCACATCGTTATTTAGTGGAATGTCCTATTTGCTATTAGCTTTCCTATATTGGGGAATATTTAACCTATGTATTTTTTTTCTTCTGAGAAGACCTTAAAAGAAATTACTAACAGTTTTTCTTCTTACCATGGAGGCAGATAGACCAATTATGAGAATTCATGCTCTTTTCCCCATGGAGCAATTGCTTTTTAAAATCATCTGACCTTCTCCTCCTACTCTCCACTAGGCTAGTCTCTTCACGTAAAAGGATCCATGTTCACAATTGTGTTCTGATTTTTTATTTTGATGGAAATGGTATGTCCATAAAAAATGAAAAACGTAGTATTTTATTGGATTTAGTATTTTGGGGAACTGGCCAAATTCCAGTGTACTGCCTAAAAATGACTTAGTCAGTTGTGTTCTTCCTCACCTCTTGCTAAATCTGTTGAGCTGTGTAGCAGCTTGGTGGTTCATTTGCCATATTACCTTTTTTTTTTTCACGTGGCTGCATTCCTGAGGAGAGTGGAAGTAGGGTAAGTTAGTTCATGAAACAGAGATTTTTTAAGTTACAAAACACTGAGTCTACCAGTTCAATGAAATAAGTGATTGTCCCATCAGATCTTGAGTTCTATTCATAATTTTACTTACCTGAAAAACTGCTAATTCATCCACAAGTTATTTACTTTAGCAGTTAATATATGCCAAGCACTGGCCTAGGCAGAAAACCTACCCTCTCAGAACTCAAGGGCAAGAGTTCTCAGACTAGACCACATACTGGAATCACCTGGTGAGTTAAAAAATGTACTTAAATCTGAGTCTCACCCCTAGTGATTCTGATTTAGTTGGTCTCAATATGAAATGGATACATTAATTTGTAAAAACCCTGCAGATGATTCTAATGTTTAGTCAAGTTTAGTATTCTTTGGTCTAGGGCAGTGGTTCTCAGTATGTTGTCCCAGACTAGCAGCATCAACATCAATATCACTTAGGAACTTGTTAGAAATGAAAATTATTGGTCCCCACTCTTAGCTTACCAAATAAAAAACTCTAGACCTGAGGGCCAGTAGTTTGTTTTAACAAGCCCTTTAGGGTCAGCCATCTACAAATGTTTTCTGTTAAAGGACATATAATACATATTTGAGGCTTTGTGGATAATGAGCCCCTGTCACAACAACTCATCTCTGCTGTTGTAGCATTAAAGTAGCCATAGACAGTATATAAAATATAACTGTGACTGTGCTCCGATAAAACTTTATTTAAAGACTGGAAGCTGGGCTGGATTTGGTCCTTTAACAGTCTTTTGTTGACCCTTGTAGGTGATTCTGATACATGATAAAGTTTGAGAACTACTGATATAGTGAAAATTATGAATGGTCAGAAAAATGCTATCAGGTATTAATTATTTGCTATGGAAGTAAAAGTTGCCAAGATGGTGCATTAGAAGACACCTAACCCAGATTTGCTGGGTAGGAGAAAGTTCCTAAAAGAAAGTATAAACAAGTAAGGGTTAGATGAAAAGGCAAGGAGGGAACATTCCTGGCAGTGTAGGGAGGAACTTTCATGCCACTTTTTCTGGATATGCACCTCCCACTCCACTCAGACCTGCCTCCTTACTGCCTTATTCAACTGTCGAGGACATTCTTGTATCGATGATTTTGTTTATATTATTTCCCCTTCTTAGAATATCTTTTCTATTCTTTCTCATCCCTTTTAGTTCTACCTATTCTCCAAGGCCCAGTTCAGATTGCAAAGGGAGTTAGGGATATTTTTCCTGTCACCATACATGTGAGATGTCAATATGTCAAAGAGACTCCAGCTGCTCATGGGAAGGCAGATGCACAGCCTTTAGGATAAAAAGCCAGAGAGCTGCTGAAGTCAACTACATATTTGCAGATCATACTAGAAGGAGGCAAAGTCTTTGGATGAAATTGATGGGTAAATATTGAGTATTCAAATATCTTAAGCAAATGACAAAAAAATTTGATTTTAATTAAAAATTGCAATGATAAGGATCTATTCCAGAGAACAAATTATATGGGATGTGATTAATTTTGGACACACAAAAGAGAAATCATGTTAGACTAAATTAGTCCAATAACCATTTTAAACCCTTGTAAGAATTATTAGCTCTTCCTCAGTGAGAAAACCTGAAAGCTGCTATCCAAATCCATTCTCAAGTCTTTATGGATGTTGGTATTTGTCTATTCAGAATAAATAGTTTTAATTTTCATGATAGACAGTAAATTGATGATTTTTATCAATACTTTCATTATCTGAATAAAGTTCTATGTTGAAGTACCTTTCTAGATATTTTCAAATCAATATGCATACACTGGGCAGACTCTACTTGACTATTAAGAACTGGGTTGCTTGGATTGGATAAAATCAGATAAGACAGCCCTCTTTATAGGATTCTGTATTAATGAGGCTTATTTCACTTAACGTCTACTACAAATCACACTGAAACATGGAAGAGACAGAGAGATAGAATGATAGTAAGAAATAAAGAGAGGAATGTATTTACAAGATTAATTCAACACAATGTTACTATAAGGAAAAAGGAAATGATGGGTTATACTATGGCTGGAGAGGTAGGCAGGGACTAGAAATGTTGAACTTCATATCCTATGTTGAGTTGTTTGGACTTGATCTTGACACACAAGATGAGCCATTCATATTATAACACTTAGGAGAGTGATATATATTTTTTTCACATTTCACAAAAAAACTGGATAGAGGTATTTCTGGGCAGGAAGAAGATAGTAAATTCCATTTTGGATATGTTGTATTGAGGTGCCTCTGGAAATTTCCTAATTTTTTTTCCACACCATCCCACAATTTCTTACACCAATTTATCAATTGGAGCTCTCTAAGTCCTTCCTGGATTCAACAGCTCACCTAATAAACTGAATATTATTAATAATCACATATGCATATAGAGAAAATTACAGAAATATAAAAGCAAAAAAATATTTTAGAGAAATCATCTAGTCAAGCCTACTCATTTTAAAAATAAAGGTTATTATATAAGAAGATTTACATTACCTCATGTTAATCTCATAGAAAAAATCTGTAGTAGATATAAAAAAATTAAAGATAAAGGAATCAAAATATCCCACTAAAAAACTAAATCACAAAAGAAGATAGCAAGAGAGGAAGAAAAGAACAAAAGAACTACAAAACAATGAGAAAATAGTTAACAAGTGGCAATAGGAAATCCTTACCAATCAGTGATTACTTTATTTTTTGAAATTTACTTATATATTTTTATGGTGACATTGGTTAGCGAAATCCAATAACTTTCAGCTGTACACTTTAACAGTAAGACATATATATGTATATTTACACTGTGTGTTCAGCTCCCATAGTTAGATATCTTTTCTGTTACCACATATTTGACCCCCTCTACTCCATCTACCTCCCTACTGCCCGCTACACTCTGGTAACCGCTAGTCAAGAATCCATGTCCATGAGTTTCTGTTGGTTCTGTTCATTTGTTGCTTTTAGGTTTATATCTCCCATATGTAATATCATGTGATTTTCAACTTTTTTATCTGGCTTATTTTGCTTAGCATGATTATCTCGAGATCCATCCATGTTGTTGGAAATGGCAGTATTTCATTTCTTCTTATAGCTGAGTAATATTCCATTATATATATGTATCATCACTTCTTTAGCCAATCATCTATCATAGAACACTTTGCTTGTTTCCATGTCCTGGCCACTGTAATAATACTGCTATGAAGATCGGTGTGCAAATAACTTTTTGGAAATGGGTTTTCAAGTCTTTGGGGTAAATATCCAGTAGAGGAATTGTTGGATCATATGGTAGATCATTTCCTAGTTTTCTGAGGAACTTCCATACTGTTTTCCATAGTGGTTGTACCAATTTGCAGTCCCACCAGCAGTCTATGAGGGTTCCTTTTTCTTCGCATCCTCTCCAACATTTATTACTTGTCCTGTTGAGAATAGCTATTCTTAAAGGTGTGAGAGATGCTATCCATTGTGGTTTTGATTTGCATTTCCCTAATAGCTAGTGATGTTGAGCATCTTTTCATATATTTGTTGGTCATTTGTATATCTTCTAGGGAGAAGTGTCTCTTCAGGTCCTCTGCCCATTTTTTGACTGGATCATTTGTTTTTTTTTGTTGTTATTGAGTCATATGAGTTCTTTGTATATTTTGGATATTAGGCCCTCATCGGAGGCGTTACTTGTAAATATATTTTCCCATTCATATGGTTTTCTCTTTATCTTGTTGACGATTATTTCCGCAGCACAGAAGTATTTTAGTTTGATGTAGTTCCATTCACTTATTTTAGCTTTTACTTCCCTTGCTTTTGAGGTCAAATTAAAAAATATCCTCTTTAAGTCCAAGGTTCTTGAGTTTATTTCCTATGTTTTCTTCTATGTGTTTTATTGCTTCAGGTCTTATATTCAGGATCTTAATCCATTTTGAGTTAATTTTGGTATATGGTGATAGACAATAGTCTAATTTCATTCTTTTGCAGGTGGCTTCCCATTTTTCCCAGCATTATTTATTGAAGAGGCTTTCCTTTCTTCACTGTACATTTTGACTTTTTTATCAAAAATTATTTGCCCTTATAAGCATATGTTTATTTCTGGACTCTCGATTCTATTCTACTGATCTGAGTGTCTGTTTTTCTGCCAGAACCATGCCATTTTCATTACTGTTGCTTTGTGGTACAATTTGAAGTCAGACAGAGTGATGCCTCCAGCCTCATTCTATTTTCTCAGGATAGCTTTGAAATTTTGGTGTCTTTTGTGCTTCCAAATGAATCTGATAATTTTTTGTTCTATTCTTTAAAAAAAACACCGATGAGATTTTGATGGGGATTGCATTAAATCTGTATAATGCTTTAGGTAATATGTTCATTTCAACTATGTTGATTCTTCCAATCAAAAAACACAGAATATCTTTCCATTTCTTTATATTTTCTTCAATTTCTTTTCATAGGGTCTTATAGTTTTCACCATATAGTTCCTTCACATGTTTTGTTAGATTTATTCCTAGGTATTTCATTCCTAGGTTTTTTATTTTTGTTGCAATTCCAAAAGGAATTATTTTTTCCACTTCTTTTACTGACACCACATTATTAGAGTATAGGAACACTATAGATTTTTGAGCATTGATTTTGTATCCAGAAACTTTATTGTATTTGCTTATTATTTCTAGTAGTGTTCTTGAGGAGTCTTCAGGGTTTTCCATATACAGAATTAAGTCACCTGCAAATAGTGACAGTTTGATTTCTTTGCTTCCTATTTGGATGCCTTATATACCTTTCTCTTGCCTGATAGCACTCGCTAGGACCTCCAATGTTATATTGAATAACAGTGGTGATAGTGGTGATAGTTCCTGATCTTACAGGGAAGGTCTTTAGTCTTTCACCATTCAGTATAAAGTTGGCTGAGGGTTTGTCACATAGGGCCTTTATTATGTTAAGGTACTTTCCTTCTATATCGGTTTTGTTAAGGGTTTTGATCGTAAATAGATGCTGTATCTTGTCAAAGTCATTTATTGTTTTCTGCATCTATTGTTATGATGACATGATTCTTATTTTTTAATTTGTTTAGGTGATATGTCACATGAATAAATTTGCATATGTTGAACCATCCTTGTGCCCCTGGGATAAAGCCCACCTGACCGTGGTATATAATCTTTATAATATGTTGCTGTATTCAGTTCACTAGTATCTTATTTAGGATTTTTGCATCTGCGTTCATGAGAGATATAGGTCTATAGTTTTCTTTTTTTGTGTTATCCTTACCAGGTTTTGGTATCACAGTAATATTGGCCTCATATAATGAGTTAGGAAGTATTGCCTCCTTTTTGATTCTTTGGAAGAATTTGAGGAGAATAGGTATTAAATCTTCTTTGAATGTTTGGTAGAATTCACTGGTGAAGTCATCTGGTCTTGGACTCTTACTTTTTGGTAGGTTTTTGATGATCATTTCAATTTCCATATTGCTGAATGGTCTATTTAGATTTTCCAGTTCTTGATTCAGTCTATGAAGGTTGTATTTCTCTAAGTACTGGTCCATTTCTTTTAGGTTATTAAATTTGGTGCTCTATACTTTTTCATAGTATTTTTCTATGATTCTTTGTATTTCTGTGATGTCTGTAATAATTTTCCTCTTTCATCCCTGATTTTGTTGATTTGTGTCTTTTTTCTCTTTTCTTTAGTGAGTCTAGCCAGGGGTTTGTCAATTTCACTTACTCTAAAAGAACCAGCTCTTTGTCGCATTTATTTTTGCTATTGTTTTTGATTGTTTGTTTTTTATTTCATTTAATTCTGCTCTAATTTTGATTATTTCTTTCCTTCTGCTGACTTTAGGCTTCATTTGTTCTTCCTTTTCTAGTTTTTCTTTTTTTAATGAAACATTAGCTTGCTTATTTGAGTTCATTCTTGCTTTTGGAGGTAGGCCTGTAATGATATCAACTTTTCTCTTATGATCGCTTTTGCCTTGTCCCAAAAGTTTTGGTATGTTGTATTATCGTTATCATTCATTTCTATGTATTTCTCGATATCTCTTTTTTTCCTATGACCCTGTTATTCTTCGGTAGCATGTTTTTAATCTCCATGTATTTGTAGTACTTCCTGATTTCTTTCTGCAGTTGATCTCTAGTTTCAAACCACTATGATCAGAGAATAGGGTTGTTATGATTTCAACCCTCTTATATTTGTTGAGGCTATCTCTGTTTCACAGTTTGTGGTCGATCCTTGAGAATGTTCCATGTACACTAGAGAAGAATGTATAAGCAGCTGTTTTGGGATGGAAGACCCTGTAAATGTCAATTATTTCCAATTGATTTAATGTGTCATTTAAGGATGTTATTTCCTTATTGATTTTCTGTTTTGATGATTTGTCAATTTCTGACAGTGGGGTATTTACGTCCCCTACTATGATAGTGTTTTGGTCTGTTCATCCCTTTAGTTCTGTTTGTAATTGCTTTGCATATTTTGGGGCACCCTGATTCACAGCATAGATATTAATAAGTGTATGTCTTCTTGGTGCATGATTTCCTTTATCATTATGAAGTGTCCCTCAGTATCTCTCTTTAACTTTTTTATTTTGAAGTCTATTTTTTTTTTTCTGATATTAGTACCGCTACTCTTGCTTTTCTCTAAATGCAATTTGCCTGGAATATCATTGTCCACCCTTTCACTTTGAGACTATATTTGTCTTTGGAACTGAGATATATCTCCTGGAGGCGGTATATCATTGGTTTTTGTTTTTTGAACCAATGTGCAACTCTGTGCCTTTTTATTGGTGAGTTCAGTCCATTTACATTTAGAGTGATTATTGAAATATGAGGTTTTCTTTTAGCCATTTTATCTTTTGCTTTCTGGTAGCTCGGTGTTCCCATTGCTTCCTTGTCATTGTGTTTCTGTTTTCTTTATTTTGATTGGCTTTTGTGGGTTTTCCCTCTGGTTCTTCTTGTTTCATATTATATACTTCACTTCTGAATCTTTGGTGTGTATTTACCATTATGAATATGTAAAGGATATATATCTATGTATATATATACACATATATGTGTGTGTGTGTGTATGTATATCCATTTTCTTTTGTGTGTGCCTTATCTCCATTCCCCTTTTTTGAATATGGATCATTGAATTCTCCCATTTTTAGTCATTGTTGTCTCAATTTGTCCTGATGTAGGCTGAACATTCATTACTATGTTACTGTTGCAATTCTCTTCTTATTATTTAAGCTTGTAATGCCTCATTCTTAATAAAGTTTGCACTCCTCTGCTTCTGTCAACCTGCTAGTTGACTTCCTCTTAATTATGTAATTCTTTTCTCATTTTGTTTTAGGTGAGCTGACCCTTCTCAGTATTTCCTATAGTGTAGGCCTCAAAGTGGAGAATTCCCTCAATTGTTGTATGTCTGAAAAGGTCTTTATTTCTCTTTCACATCTAATGGAGAGCTTAGCTGGATTCATTATTCTAGCCTGGAAGTTCCTTTCACTTAATATTTTGAATATTTGTTTTTGTTCCTTTCTGGCTTGTAAGGTCTGTGCTGAGAAGTCCAACAATAATGAAATGAGTTTTTCTTTATAAGTTACCATTTTCTTCTTCCTGGCTGCCCTGAGAATTCTTTGTCATTGATTTTTGAAAGTTTTAATACACTCTGTCTTGGTGAAGGCCTTTTTGGTTTGAGATAATTGGGTGTTCTGCTGACTTCTTAATTCAAAGTTCCAACTTATTTCTTAAATTTGAGAAATTCTCATCAACTATTTGTCTGAAAAGGCTTTCTAATCCCTGCTCCTTTTCCTTGCCTTTGAGAATGCTCATTATTCTTGTCTCCTCTCCTTATGGTATCAATTAGTTCTTGTATTTCTCTTTCAATATTTTTCATTCTTTGGTTTCTCTCTTCTTCCTTCTGATTTATTTCTAGGTTTCTGTCTTCGATATCACTGATCCTTTCCTTCATTTAGTCGACTCTATTTCCCAAGCTTGCTATTTCATTTTTCAACTCTTTCAGTGTTTTTTTTTTTTTTTTTTTTTTTTTATCTCCAAAAGGTCCATTCTGTTCTTTTTGAGGGTTTCGATCTCTTACTCTGCTCATTTAGTTGTTTTTTTCAGTTCCTGAAATTGTTGATATGACTCATTTCAGAATTCACTGAGTTTTTTCAGAAGTATCATCTTGAATTCTCTGTTATTTAAGTCATACATTTCTGTATGTGTGAGCTTATTTTATGGAGATTTTTCTCTTTTTTTCTGAGATGCCTTACCACCTTGGTTATTCATGGTGTTTAATGGACTATTTCTCCACCTGGGCATTAATGAAAGTGTATTCTGCTATTTTTCCAGAAAGAAGATTTATTATATAAAAGGTCTCTCTTTAGCTTGTTGCAAGGAAGGCACTTTTCTTTTAGTTTCCAGTAGGTGGCGTCTAAACCTCTTGGATCCTTGCTTTATTTAAAGCTTTGATAATGTATTTTTTATTTTCTTGTAGATATTTAATCAAGCTCGCTACCCTGTCAGTGTTAATGACTGTTTTGGTAACATTTGCTCAGATTGTCCTGTGGCTCCGTGGTGATCAGTTTTAGATGGTATGGGGGGAGGGGCACTCTGGGTTTGAAGATGGGGGCTGAAGCTCAGCATCAGTTTTGCAACCTTGGCTGCTAAAAATAAACTGTTGTTTCTCTGCTATCCCGCTTCCCTGATTCTGCTCTGATGACTGGGCCCTGCTGCCGGCAACATTGAGCTCACAAAACTCCCAGGTAGGGCTGTGCAGGGAACTTGTCACACCTTCTTCCCTCCCCCTCTACCTATAGGGTGCTACAGTGGCTACAAGAGGCAGCTTCATTATTTCTCTTAGTCCACCGCCCAACACCCAGGGTTCTGACATGTGGTAGCTTTTATGCACAGATCCCATGCTTGGACATGTTTGTGTGCAGTTTGGGTGATTTTTGTTGAGTTTTAGATGTTTAAATTATTATTATATCAAGGGGAGAGATATAGAGTTATCTCTGTCTCCACCATGTTTCTCCAAAACTCAAGCCTTCAATGTTTTTAATCTCTGAAAGTTGTTGCGAGCACTTCTATGAGTCAGGTACATTTTCTAGTATTTGTAGTACAGTGTCAAACAAGCCATACAAGGCCTCAGCTGTCGGAAATCTTGCATTATGTGCAGCCACCAGCACAGTTCCTGATGGAATAGGAGCCTATGAACAGCTTAGTGGTGGGTGTGGCAGGCAGAGTTATTTGGGAGGCTCCAGCCCCCTGGGTGGGGTCATACTGAGCACACAGAGGCTGCTGTAATGGCATGGCTCCTAATAATTACTTTAAATGTAAATGGATTAAATTCTCCAATCAAAAGACATAGAGAGGCTGAATAAATGAAAACAAGACTCGACTAAATGCTGCCTATAAGAAACTTACATTTTCATTAAGGACACAGATAAACTGAAAGTGAATGGATGGAAAAAAGTATTCCATGCAATAGTAATTGAAAAAGAGCCAGGGGTATCTATGCTTAAGTAAAAACAAAAGAGACATTAAGTTAAAAATTGTCAAAAGAGACAATAAAGGTTATATTTAATGGTGGAGGGGTAAATTTATCAAAAAATATAAGACTTATAAATATATAGCATCCAATGTAAAAAAAAAACAGAAATATTTGAAGTATATATTAACAGAACTGAAGGGAGAAATGGACAGCAATATGATAATAGTTGGTGACTTAAATATGCCACTTTTATCAATGGATAGGTCATCCAGACATAAAATCAATTAGGATACAGCACTTAAATCGCATTGTATTGCAAATGGATGTAACAAATATATACAGAAGGATGTAATAAATATATGAGTAGAGATATAACAAACATATACAGAACATTTCCCCAACAGTAGCAGAATAAATATTCATTTCAAGTGTACAAGGAACATTCTCCAGGAGAAATCACATGTTAGACCACAACATACATCTTGAAAATTTAAGAAAATTGGAATTGTATCAAATATTTTTTCCAATGACAACTGAATGAAACTGGAAATTAATAATGAGAGAAAGATTAAAATTTCACAAGTGTGTGGAAATTAAGCAACACAATTCTGAACAGCCCATAGACAAAATAAAAAAATTGAAAAGAATATCAATAGCATTTTGAGACAAATGCAAATGTAAACACAACATAACAAAACTTTTGAGATGCAGAAAAAGCAGTTATATTAGAAAATTATATAGTGATAAATACCTGTATTAAGAAAATGAAAGATCTTAAATAAACAACCTAACTTTATACCTCAAGAATCTTGGTAAAGAAGAATCAAATAAGGAAAAAGGTAAGAGAAGAAAGGAAATAATAAATATCATAGCACAAATAAATTAAGTAGAGACTAG
Organism: Eidolon dupreanum; assembly: GCA_028627145.1. NCBI lineage: Eukaryota > Metazoa > Chordata > Mammalia > Chiroptera > Pteropodidae > Eidolon > Eidolon dupreanum. Next base: position 56,933,077 of record CM053505.1, on the reverse strand, counting down.
AAAAACAATAGAAAAAAACATCAAAACTAAGAGATGGTTTTTTGAAAAGGTTAACAAAATTTACAAGCCATTAGGGTACTAAGAAAGAGAGAAGGCTCAAATAAATTAAAAAATACAAATGAAAGAGGAGAAATTATGACGTAGAAAAAAATGTTATAAAGCACTACTATGAACAATTGTATGTCAACAAATTGAACTACCTAGAAAAAAAAATCTACAAATTCTTAGAAAAATACAACCTATCAAGATTGAATCATGAAGAAATAGAAACTCTGAATAGACCAATAATGAGAGAAAATTGAATTAGTAATCAAAACCTCCATCAAAGAAAAACACAGAAATAGATGGTTTTATAGGAAAATTCTACCAAACCTTTAGGGAAGAATTAATAGCAAATCTTTCCAAACTATTCTAAAAGATGGTTAAAAGGTAAAACTTCCCAACTTATTTTATGAAGCCCACATTACTCTGATACCAAAGCCAGGCAAGAACACTACAAAAAAAAGAAAATCACAGGCCAGTATCTTTGATGAACATGGATCCAAAAATTCTTAACAAAATACTAGCAAGCCAAATTCAATGGCAAATTAAAAGGATGATAAACTATGATCAAGTAAGATTTATCCTTGGAAAGCAAGGATGTTTCAACATACGCAAAGCAATAAATATGATACACTTTATTAACAGAATGAAGGTTAAAAATTACATGTTCATTTCAGCAGATGCAGAAAAAAAATCCGACAAAATCCAACATCCTTTCATGATAAAAATAGACATAGAGACCCCAGAACTAAACCCATGTATATACAGTCAACTAATCTTCCACAAGAATACAAAATGAGAAAAGAATAGTCTCTTCAATAGATGATTCTGAGAAAGCTGGATATCCACATGCTAAAGAATAAAATTCAACTCATAATTTACACTATACACTATAACCGACTCAAAATAGATTAAAGACTTAAATGTAAAATTTGCAACTGAAAATTCCCATAAGAAAACATAGAGGAAAACTCCTTGACATTGGTCTTGGCAATGATTCTTTTGGATATAACAACAAAAGCAAATATGATAAGCAAGAATAAACAACTGGGATTACATCAAACCATAAACTTCCACACAGCAAAGGAACAATCAATAAAATGAAAAAGCAACCTATTTAATAAAAGAAAATATTTGCAAACCATATATCTGATAAGTAGTTAATATTCAAAATATGTAATGAACTTCTATAACTCAATAGGACAAAAAAACCACTCACTTAAAAAATAGATGGAAGACCCGAATAGACATTTCTCCAAAGAAGGAAAATAAATGCCCCGTTAGAATGGCTATCATTAAAAGACAAAAGATAACAAGTGTTGGCAAGGAGATAGAAAACAGAATCCTTTTACAGTGTTAAGGGGAATGGAAATTGGTTCAGCAATTATGGAAATAAGTACGGAATTTCCTCTAAAAATTAAGAATAGAACTACCATAATATCCATCAATCTTATTTCTGGGTATTTATTCAAAGAAATTGAAATCAGGACCTCAAAGAGATATTTGCAATCCATGTCCATTGCAGTATTACTCACAACAGCCAAGATATAGGAACAAACTAAATGTCTATAAAAAAAATGGTTAAAAAATGTGATACACACAATGAAATATTATTTAGCCTTAATAAAAAAGAAATTCTGCCTTTTGCAACAACATAGGACGGTCTAGAGGATACTTTGCTAAGTGAAATAAACAAGACACATAAAAAATTGTATGATTTCATGATTTATCTGAGTAATCCAAAATAGTCAAACTCATAGAAGCAGAAAGTGGAATGGTAGTGACAAGAAGTTGGTAGGAGAAGGAAATGTGCTATGTTGGTCAAAGGGTACAAAGTTTCAATTGTGTAAGAAAAATAAGTTAGGAGATATATTATACAGCATAGTGTCTATAGCTAACAATAACATATACTTAAATATTGCTAAGATTGAAGTTCTCATGTTAAGTATTCTTACCAGAAAATAATAGTAATAAAACTAATACAGGAGGTGGAAGTAAATTTTGGAAAGTGATGGATATGTCTATGTCCTTGATGGTAGTGGTGATTTGTGTAAATATGTACAGCTTTTTACATGTCATTTATATCTCAGTAAAGTAGTTTTCCAAAAATAAAAAGGAATCTGTGTGTCAGGGAGATTAAATAATTTAACCAAGGTCACACATCTGATGGTGAAGTTTGAATAAAGACATAGTATTTTTACTTCTATTTGAGTATTATTAAAATTATAATATCTTACTTTGTGTGTGTGTGTGTGTGTGTGTGTGTGTGTGTGTGTGTGTAAGTTTGTGTAGCAAGAAATATGCAGATATACATGCAGATATACTATACGGTACAGAAAACATCATAGGTAATATTTAGCCAAGGGTAATTCCAAGAATAGTTGAATGGATCTCTTACATTTAACAAAAATTCAAACAAAAGAAAAAATCTTCCTATTGTATTTTTATGGCTGTACTTTTCATGATTAATCCAAGAAATTGAACTAATTTTTACATCAAAGGGAAAGATTCATGAGTTTCAGATTACAATTAATGATAGCCAGTCATTTTTGGCTAACATTAGCCATTAATCAATCATTGAACATTGACTGTAATATATGTATATGTTTACACATATTCATTACATAGGTAAATTTATAAATGTTATGGGATATTTGAAAAGTTCTGATTATACATGTGTCCTCCAATTTAAAATGAACATTTAAAAACTTTTGTCAAAATAAAGAGGTTAAAAAATAACCTCATATAGACAAGTAGTCATAGAATTAGAAGTTAATTTGGATTTGTTTAAATTATTTTCAGATTGATATGTGCCTGCAAATGAACACATCTTTGCAATTGGACATAATATATATAATTTGTCTACTCAAAATCACCATTTAGAGAAAGAATCTTTAGATTCAAGGTGGAAAGAATTAACTCCCTGAATTAATGTTTTGGATTTCTTTGAATAGATACCCAAAAGTGGAATTGCTGGTTCATAAGATAGTTCTATTTTTAATGTTTTGAGGACCCTCCATACTGTTTTCCATAGTGGTTGCATCAATTTGTAATCCTCCCAATGTATGCACTCCTAATTTCATTGCAGCATTATTTACAATAGTCAAGATATGGAAGCAACTTAAGTGCCCATCAATAGATGATTGGATAAAGAAGTGGTGGCACATATATACAATGGAATATTTCTAGACCATAAAAAAAAAAATCTTACCATTTGCAACAGCATGGATGGACCTGGAAGGTATTATGCTATGTGAAATAAGTCAAACAGAGTAAAACAAATACCATATGATCCCACTTATATGTGGAATCTAAAAAACAAAATAAACAAGCAAAACAGAAACAGATTCATAGATACAGAGAACAAACTGATGATTGTCAGATAAGAGGGGATTTGGGGGTCTGGGTGAAAAAGGTGAAGGGATTAAGAAGTACAAATTGGTGGTTACAAAATAATCATGGGGATGTAAAGTACAGTATAGGGAATTTAGTCAATAATATTGTAATAACTATATATGGTGTCAGGTGGGGATCACTTGACAATTGAGAGATCACTTCATAAATTATATAAATGTCTAACCATCATGCCACACACCTGAAACTAATATAAAATAATATTAAATGTCAATTGTAATTGAAAAGAAAAAATAAATTAAAATAAATAAATGAATAAGCAAACTTCATTTTGGAAATGAAGGAGAAAATGAAAAAAGGAAAAAAGAGAATGAACTCTCAAACACTGTCATATATGTAAGGGAGGGAATTGAGAAAAACAATAGAAGAAAAATAAGGCATTCACGTATATGTTCCTAAAATGAATAAATATTGCTTAGGCTGACAAATCCTGAGTATAATGTCTTATTTTCCCATTCTTATCAGTTGTCCTAAAAAAATATGAACTGTGTGAATATTAATTTTGGGGAAGTGACATATTCTGTCTATACTTATTCCTTTGCTTCTAAGGGTTAGTTGAAAAAGCACCTTTTGGGGATATATTAAGAACTATAAATGACACCAACAAAACTAAAAGAAAAAACATATGTATAAAATTGAGATATCAATACTGGTGGAATTTATAATGTACAACACATTATTGGGTATCTATTTGGACATGTAAAATATGTACAATTATGCATAGAAAATAATTGCATCCTTGAAGCTGTGAGATGTTTTTCTTTCTAATTTTTATAGCCCTTAACAAAGATGTCCATTGCATTCTCAAGCTACCAAATTTAAGGATAAATCATGTTTATTACCTCTTGGATCCTTTTCCCAGTTTATCTGGCAGTATATGTCCAGTTGCAAATGGGATTGCCTTTCACTATCATTTCCCTTGAATTCGTAAAGTCATTTCTTTGGTTTCATTCTTCACCTTGTGGCAGAAGTTATTCTTTCTGACCCCCAGTCTTTTTTCTCCCTCTTTGCTTGCCTTTCTGCCTCACTAGGTTCATTTCTTCTTTCTCCTCCAACATGGCTGTCTATTTTTTTTCATGTAACACCCTCCTTAGCAATTTCAGTTAGTCACTGTTGGCACCAAAGCATGAAAATAGGTTTTCCCCTAAGGAAAAAAAATACTATTAATAATTTTGGTCTGTCTTCTAGAATGTTTCAATGAAAGCATGATTATTCTTTTTGTCTCAATCTTTCTGGCTTGGACTAGTTTATAGCATGTCATTTGAAACACATGCTGTGTTTTTATGCATTTCTTGTTCATTAGATAGCCTCAAAGAGGAAATGAGAAATATGTCTTAAGCCTAAACTTGTATAGTTTAAGAAAAGATATAACAAAGACAGATAAGATTTTTCAAAAGTTTCTTCCCTTTGTCCTTTTAAAAAGTCTCTAGTTGCTTCGGTGGTTCCTAGCAGGGGATACCTTGTCAGCTTTATTTCGTGGCCTCAAACACATGGTTTTAAGTAAAATCCCTTTTTGGTTCAAGTCCACTTCATCTACAGGACTACTAAAAGAAAATCTATTTTCTCTTAAATAACTTTAAAATGTGCCTTCATGTCTTCTTTTACCAAGAAATACTGATTGTGCCAATTTGAAATTGAGCTAAAAATAGGACTGACTTCCTTTTTGTTTCTACTTTTTAAGGTTAAGGCAAGTAAAATTAAGTTTTTAGAATTTGTCAAGATGCTTAGCATAAATCAGAAATTGTTTTGGCTTTTATACAATGTGAAAATTAGTCAATATTTGTTAACACTGATATACCAATTTTCTAAGAAAATATTTTCAAAGAAAACATTTTCTTTCTTAATAAAATTTTACTTTGTTTCAAAACCAAGGATGTTGAATTGCACAAAGAATGATGAAATTTTTATAAAAGGATGTAACTTTCTTTTTTTAAAGAAAGTATTCTGATGTGTTTTTGGTTCTGTTTTATTAAATATGTATAGATTATACCTTCATAGGCTTGTTTAATAGACACACCTCTTGAGGAGTTCAGGATAAGCATTAACTCACAAATCCGTATTTATGGCAGTGGCACCTGAGTTATGCCTTTTTTTTTTAACAAATTACTGACTGTTGGCTTTTAAAAAATATCCATACATTTAGGAAGTAAAAAAAAATTGACAAGGACATTCTGAAAATATTTCTGCCGATATGCGAATATCTAAAAATGTTCTGCTTATTGGTTTTCATATCTATGCTGTTTAAATACTTTGGCTGAAATTAGTCTATGTTAGTTGACTTCTCAGGCTTAACTTGTTTTTGTTGCATTTGTCTTGTGGGAGATGATGTTTTATGAAGTAATCAACCTTAAAGGATATTTGTTTATTTTATCTCTGATCCTTTTCTTCGGTTATAAGTTGTGTTTTAGTCCAGTAATATGTTACTTTCTTACTGTCCCTTCAAAGACTTTTGTTACTACTTTTAGGCAATGCAGTGCTCCAATTGATTATAAAAATATTAATATTAAGTCTGAGTATGATACACTTTTCCAAAAGAGTTGGCAAAGATGGGGCTAAAGTGGAAGCAACATGAAAGTACCAGGTTTATGAGGAGTTGGATAGGCCTAAAACAGGGATTCTCTGAAGAAAAGGGCAAAGTAATATTAGACAATATCTTGGTTTTCATTTCTATTCTCTAATAAAAGGAGGTAGGGGTCTTTGAAGAAGTGGTTAATACTAGGACTGGGACATGGGACATATAAGATGAGACTGCACTCTTACAGTACCATAAATTAAGAAAGTGCTCAAAAAAATAATGAGGGTATGTCAAAGGGACACAGGCACCAATTGGAAAGGACTATCAATGACTAAAGCTAGAAGAATATGTTTAAAAAAATGAACAACATGGTATTGGATTATAACCATAAGTATAAATAAATATGCATGAGTCAAAGCTGATATAAATAATTACATACATACATACAGAAGAATAGGCAAATATCACATGCATAATATACATAGATAACTTTCCTTTCAGGAGAAGAAACTTAATTCCACTCCGTTGAGTGAGGGCCTGACTTAGTGACTCACTTCCAAAGAATAGCATATGGAATAAGGGGGAGGTGTAATTTTATAGTGGAGAAACCTGGCATATGCTACCTAAGTCGCATAATCAAGGCTAACATCATTAGTGGTAAGACATGTTGATTACATGTACCTTTTGTATGATGGGATGAATATGGCACTTCACCTCTATGATCTTACTCCCCTAAACCCATAGTCATAGTCTAACCATGATAAAAAACATCAGGCAAGCCCAAATTGATGCACATTCTATAAAACACCAGAGAAGTACTCATCAAAATTGTCAAGGTCATGAAGAAATGCAAGCAAAGACTGAGAAACTGTCACCAAACAATGAAAACTAGATGACATCATTATGATATGTGATGGTGATGTGGGATGCTCAAAGGGAAAATAGATAGTAATAAAAAACTAATAAAATATGAATAAAATCTCAAATTTGGTTAATAGCAATATACCAATGTTATTTCCTTAGTTGTGGTAAATGAAGCATGATTATATAAGATGCCCACAATAAGAGAAACTGAATAAAGAGTAAAGGTGGATATCTGTACTATTTTTGCAACATTTTTCCAAAATTAAAAGTTTGTTTAAGTAAATGGTAAGAAGGTCTTCCAAAAGGAATAGACTGTAGACGTAAATTTTGCACATGTCATAATTGTTACTATGAGCCACAACCCAGTTTGTTTATATGTAATGGAAGATTAATGGTAAGTATTCTCAAGTAAAATTTTAGAGAGGATGATGAAATTCCCAGATAATGAATGTTCTTGAGACTGTGGTGTGTATTTCTAGTGCTTGTAGCATGTTGGGGAAGAAAAGAGAGTCTCAAATTAAATGAGGCTCTGGGTAAATTAGATGGCTCAAATTCAAGGATAAGATCTACTAAAGATAAAGAAAGAGGGAGTGAGGGAGAAAGGGAGAGGGAAAGGAGAGAGAGAGAGAGAGAGAGAGAGAGAGAGAGAGAGAGAGAGAGAGAGAGAGAGGGAGAGAATATGAGAATATAAATGGGAGAGAATGGGAATAGTCTCCTCTAGGAATAATGTTGACATTGTGATATGTTTGTAATTAAATAGAATATAGGAAAAGCTAGAATTGAGGTCAGTTGCTGCAGGGAGGAGATTGGGGAAATGGAACACAATTTTAAAATGTACATGTGTAGGTCAGATATGGAAGAAAGGGAAAAATGATATTTAATTTCTTTCCAGACTGAAGGAAGGATGAAGGGGAAGAGAAGGTGGTGTAGGTACCTAGAAAGGGAAATGATAGTTTAATTAAATTACAGTGAAAAGCCAATCAAGCAAAAACTCTCTCTGCTACATCAGATATTTTGGCAAATGATCCCATATTTGCCAAGAGTTGAAATGAATAACATCTTGGGAATGATTCCAAGGTATACGTAGTCATCAAGTTACCAGGTCTGGAGGAGATTGACGCAAATTTAGATCAGTAGTGGTTTAAGAAGGAAAATCAAAATTGTTGAAACATCATTTTGGTAAAGTCTCTGAATAAATCTCTTGGTTTTATCCAGTAGTGAAATAGTAGTATTAGGAAACTCGTGATTGAGATTATACTGAAATATACTGGCAAGACATTTGGATTAAGGAGTAAAAGTAAAACTGAGAGTTGAGGTCAGGGGAGGCCAGATATTTTCTCTGGAAATTGAGATTATGAAAACAATGGAGAGTATTACATGTTTTAGCATGACTCAAAGAATAATAAGCATGCTTTATAGCCAGCTTTCAGATACGGGAAGTAGCAACAGAATGTAGGGATGACAGTTTCTGTTACCTTTGCCAAAAAGTATAGTCTTAAGTACACAAAATTTAATAGCATAAAAAAGTATAACAAAGGTAGCAGAATGTCTGTTGAAACAATATTTTATCCAATAGTTATCAAAGAGGAGAGCAATCTGCTTCAACTTTTGATGCTGTATTGGCTATTTTACCAGAAACATGGTTAAATCCAGAATAGAAATAACTCCAAGTCCACATATTTAGTGTGATATTTTTAATTATGCAGTGGCTGAGAATAATTACAAATTGGCGAGTTCAGTAACTTACTCTGAATTGTCTATTGTCTTTTGAAGAATAGTTTAAAAGCAGTTTATATGTTTGTATTAAGCTGATTCTATGAAAATTTCAATTTTTTCTTTTGGAAAAACAATTGAGCAGCAAAGCATACTATATTCTCTTTTTCTCATCCATGGACGTTGTTCAGATCAAATTCCCAATCAAGGTCTTGCAGTTGGTGACATGTCTGAAATGACAGTAGTAAACTCATGTGGAAATAGTACCCAGAGTCTTGCAAATTGTAAAATGAGAGCAAACACAGGAACCTTGTTAGAGTGTATTGAGTTTTCTGAATATGAGCAGGAGAAAGAAGTGCTTTAAAAAAAGAATTGTAAGTGATGATAACAGAAAGAGTTTAAAGTAAAAATAGAAGAGAAAAGGGGAGACGAAGATGCAAAGTGAGCCAAAAGAGAGAATTATGTAGGAACTCAAGGTGAAATCTTTCCCTGTCAAAAGCAGGATCACATATAGGAGGAAAGACATCAGCTGTCATTCATGGCAGAAGGATGAAGATGGAGCTGAGTGAAAAAAGGCCCAGGTAAAGAAAGTCTGAGCCATTTCAGGATGTTTCTTCTTAAAATTTTACCATTTTCATTTAAATGGGCTTTTGGAGTCAGTTTTTTAAATTAAATTTATTTGGGTGATATTGGTTAATAAAATTATACAGGTTTCCAATGTATGATTCTATAAAACGTCATATATATATTGAATTGTGTGTTCATCACACTTCCATCACCATATATTTGATACCCTTTACCTTTTTCTACTTCCATCCCACCCCCCTTTTCCTTTGGTAACTTACAGACATAGGGCCAGTTTTGAGAGAGATCCTTCGGATGCCAACTGAGAACAAATTGCGAAGGTATTTTAGAGGTTTCATCTTATGTTCCACCTGGTTTGTACTGGCTGAATCTCACAGTGTCTGTCTTTCCTTACTGCTTGTTTCATATTCCAAAATTTCAAGTCTGCAGCAAGGTAAAGGAATTACAGCAGCTTGAGATTTATGGAGAGACTGTCATCAAGTCTTTTGTTTCTTCTTCCAGCTTTACAAAGTGTATGGACTACCAGATAGAGATATGTTGGATTTGTAAATAAGCTCAAACATAATAGTGATGTTTGGAACTTGTATTTAATTTACTGGAGATACTTCTTTTGATCTTAGAGTTTTACATAACCCTTGCATCCACTGTGATTGCCTTTATAGATAAATTCATAAATTACTCCTGGTATATACAGAATACATGGGAAGCTGACTGCACAGTATGGGATCAATACCTGAGTGTTCAAATGTTGGAAGATAGTTGGAGTACAATCGGTTTAAAGTCACTCAGAGACTCCAGGTCCAATCAATACTAACTTAGAACATCTAGTGAGAACTGTGAAAATCTTACTGAGTTTTATTTTTTCAATTTAGTAACCTGGGAACCTCCCCTTTATTTCCCTCTTTTTTATGTATTTTGATCTACAATATTAAGCTTACTAAAACAACTTGTCTCTGATATGCTGAGCTGTGTTTCCAGAATACAGTAAGCCAAATCTGTCCTTGCAAAAATTGTGAACATATTTTCCTTCTATGAAGAGGAGCAGATCTTGAAGAAATCTTGGTTTTGATTTGGGTTTCTCTCCTGCCATAAAAGATAACAGAGACTGAATGCTGCAGTATCTAAAGTAAACCAACCTTGGTGTCTCTTTGTTAAAAATTAGCCCTCCAAAAGTGTAGATGTGGTAGTTCCATACGTTTACATTGTGTGCTTTCATACTATTATTAGTTTCTCTCAGTGTATAAATTACTCTATGTGTGGAGGATAAATGATGTTGGTAACTTATTAATTCCTTGTGCCATACATTAAATAACTATAAAAAATAATATAATAACTTCTCTGGGCTGCTTGTTATCCCAGGAAAAGGCCCCAGAATTTTAGGCTACCACAGACCTGCCTAAAGATTGTTCTGGGTAAGCGTGATCACAGGTATACTTCTCTTCTTCAGTGGCTCTTTGACTTGTGCCTAATTAGCTACAGATAGGGCTTCTGAAGGGATCTTGGTTGTTGGGACCTTAGATACAAATTCTTAATGAAATCGCAGAAGTTCTTGTTAAATATTAAATCACCAGATTAAGAAGTCAGAAGTGTGGAGGAGTGGGTGTTTCATTTTCACTTGCTACTCTGTCTGACCTCTTTGGCCTCATTAAGATTAGATGTTTCAGAGGGAAATGACTAAAGATAAGAAAATGAAAATTTCCAAATACAAGGTTGTAAAGATTTTATGTGAGACTCTGAATAAATTCATGAGTTGGGGAAACACCCTAAAATTAAAGCTGATTAGCTGTATGGTTCACCCAGAGTGGATGCTTTTAGTTTGCCAACATTCCATGAGTCCCCTAGGATTGCTTTATTCATTTTTTTCCCTCTGATTACACATATTGTTCACTTACTGTGTGTAAAATTATGAAAGAATGATTAATGAATTTGCTGATATACACACACACACATAAAACCTTTCAGTGCTATAAGAATAGATTTAATTTTGCAATTTAAATCAGAACTGTAGGTTTTTATATAGTGTAGTTAATACAATGTGACATCTCCACTATGAATACTAAAAGCTACATGCTGTCTACAGTCCACATGGGCAGAACCTCAGTGTACATTGAAAGAAGTTATGTATGTCAATCATGGGTAACATGAAAAAAACCATCACTGCTACATTAAGGAAAGCATTTGGATTTTTTTTCTTTTCTTTGGCGGTAGTTTGTGTAAGGAGCCATTGAGTCTCTGTTGAATGTGTTGTACAGCAATCCTATGACTATTTACTTTTTTCTTCTGAGTCATATTGGTCCAGTTCTTTCATTTTGTTGAATATGATATATTCGACAGAGTAATGTTTTCTTTCATGTTTGCACCATGCCTAGATTGTCTGGAAATGGTCCACACTTCTTAGGTCAATGTTCAATATTATCCCTTTAATGCTTGAATATAATACTTCCACACTTCCTAGAAATCTATAGTTAAGCGTGACTTCTATCAGAATGAAATAAATATTTGTTTCTATCAACTGCTGTTGAGAGGTAATGTCTGGGTATTTCATAAAATCAGCATGATGATTTTGTCTGGAGGGCTACATCTGTTAAGCATTTTAATGTGCTTTGGTTAACTTTTTATTATTTATAGATATCCAGAACTGGAAAAAACTTGAGAAGTTACACAGTCCACATAACACACACATCAGCCCTTTATCTGTCTTTAAGTGACACCACAAAAAATTGCAATTTATGAGGAGCTCATCTGTTTTCTTTTTTATTAAAAAGTATTGGGGTGATGTTAATAAAATAAAAAAAGTTTCAAGTGTACATTCAATAGTATGTCACATATGTATTGCGTTGTATGTTCACCACTGAAAGTTAGATTTCCTTCTGTAACCAAATATTTTACCCCCTTTACACCTATCTACCTCTTCCATTACCCTTCCCTCTGATAACCACTGATCCACTGTTCATGCCCACGAGTCTCTATTTGTCATGTTTGTTCCTTTTAGTTTAATATCACATGTATGAGTGAAATCATATGACTTTCAACTTTTGTATCCTACAATAGATGATTGGATAAAGAAGATAAGGTGCATATATACAATGGAATATTACCCAGCCATAAGAGATGAAATACTGTTATTTGTGACAACATGGATGGATCTTGAGATAATAATGTTAAGCAAGATAAGTCAGAAAAAAAGTTGATCTGTTTTTCTTTTTTCTTTTTTAAATTCATTTATTTTAATTAGTTTCAAGTATACAGTACATTGGTTAGACATTTTTATAGTTTATAAAATGATCCCCCCAATTGCTTCCTCCCTCCTCTGACCCTCCACCTAGCCAACATGTTAACGCTAACTGCATTCCCTATACCTTACTCCCCATCCCCGTGACCATCAATCAGCTACTAATTTGTACTTCTTTAACCCTTCACCCCATTCTCTCAGCCCTCTATCCATCACCAAATTGTCCACTATATTTGTGAGTCTGTTTTTGATTAGTTTGTTCTTTTTATTCCTTAGATTCTGCACATAAGTGAAATCGTATACTGTTTATCTTTCTTATTTACCTTAAATAACTTCGAGGTCCATCAAAGCAATATCTTTTTCCATACCCTTCCTTTTAGTCTGTGTGTGTCTTTTAATCTGAAGTGAGCCTCCTATAGGCAGCATATGTAGGGGTCTTTTTTTTTTTTTTATCCATTCATCCACTCTATCTTTTGGTTGGAGCACTTAATTCTTTTCCATTTCAGGTAATTATTCATAAATACATAGTTATTACCATTCTTTATTCCCGTTTTTGATACATGTTTTTTCTTCTTAAAGAAGTCCCTCCAACATTTCTTGTAATACTGGCTTGGTGGTGATAAATTCCTTTAGCTTATTTTTGTCTGGGAAGCTCTTTATCTGTCCTTCAACTTTAAATAATATCTTTGCTGTATGAAGTATTTTTGGTTGTAGATCTTGGGTTTTCATCAAGTCGAATATTTTTTGCCTAGCCCTACTGTCCTGCATAGTTTCTTTTGAGAAATCAGTTGCCAGTCTTATGGGTAACTATCTGCTTTCCTTTTTTTGCTTTTAATATTCTTTCTTTGTATTTAACCTTTGGCATTTTACTTATGATGTGTCTTGGTGTGGGCCTCTTTGGATCCCTCTTTTCTTAAAATTCTCTGAGCTTCCTGGCATGTTATGTCCATTCCCTTCACAACTTCCCAGGTTAGGGAAGTTTTCCATAATTATTTATTCAAACAGCTGTTCAACATCTTGATTTTCTTCAGGTATGCTGATCAGATGGATATTTTGACCCTTAATAGTGTCCAATATGTTCCTTAAATTATTTTCATAGTCTTGGCATATTTTTTCTTGCCATTCTAATTGAGTGTCCTTGGCTTTCCCATCCTCTAGATAGGCATTTGATTCTCTTCTTTATTCACTTTGTTGAATTCTTTGTTTATTCCATTTAAAATACTTCTCATCTCAGATGTGTTCTCCATTTCACACTGGTTCCCTTTTATAATTTCCATTTCCATTTTTATGTTTTTTATCTCTTTGTTGAAGTTCTCACTGAATTTATTTATGCTTCCCAAAAGTTCATTGAACATCTTCATAACCAGTGTTTTGAACTCTGAATCTGTTAGATTACTTTACTGCATCATATGTGGACCTTTGTTCTCTTCTCTCATATGGTTCTATGCTTTTTTGTCTTCCCATTTTGGCTGCCTTTCATGTCTATTTCTATGTACTAAGCAAAGCTCCTAAGTCTTCCTGTCTTATTAGTGTGGATTTGTGAAGTAGGTGTCCAGTGGCTCAGTCCTGAGAGGGGTTCAGCTGCAGGCCAAGTTTAGCCCCAGCCTGTGCCCTTCTGGGGCCACCTGTTAAGATTCAGCAAGCAATCTACAGATGCTGTGCTTATAGTTGCCTCAAAAAGCCACACCAGGAATTGAGGTCAGCTGCCACCAGTGTGAGTCTAGCTGCTGCTCAGCAAGGAGTACCTGACCACAGTGAAATTGGCACTGGTGCTCAGAGCGATCAGGTCCATCACCGAAAAAAACTGCTTGCAGACAAAGCCACTTTAAGAGGCTTCTGCAGCTTCCACTGCTGCAGCCTCCATCTTGCTTAGCTGCTGAAGACCAGGTAGTCCCATGTCCTCACCATGTCCTACCTTCTGCCATTGCAGGGTGCTTTCTTGGATTTCTCCCTAGTCGTATAGCTTGTTCATCTAGATCCCAGGCGATTTTTCCTTGCTGCTTGCTCTTTGTTTCTGTCACAACTTTTATTTGGTCACCAGAGGGATGAACAGAGCCTGTTACCTACGCCACTTTTTTTTCCTCTTTCTGATCTGTTCTCTTAAAATTCTAGGTAGAGGAAATTCCTCATTACTCATTTCCATTACTAATAATCTTTACTGTTAGGGAATTCTTTTTTATGTTGAACGGGCTTAGAAAGTTTCTGGTAAAAGCAGCTCCTTTTAATTTGCCATGGTAGATGTGGGAAATTGTTTTCTTTCTGGGGGAAAACAAAACAAAAATTCTGAAAACAACTACAGAACAACCCTTAAACCTCTCTTATCTAATCTGAAGAATTTTAATTTTTCTCTAGATCTTATTTGAATAATTTTAGTCACATTTATCATTATTTTCTAGATGCTATTTAAGTTCTTTATATATCTTTAAAAATGGTATTCCAACATTGAATACAGTACCCCGATATTAATATGTGTGTGGGAAAGAATCCTATCTCAAAATCTCAATTCCTCAAAGCATTTTCCCACTTAGACCAATCCCAAAATGTTGAAATCCAATTACATAAAGAAAAAAAAAAGTAGTGTCTGCCAATACCACTTCTTGCCTCAGTACTATTCAGTTCCAAGTCTGTATATAAGGCCCTTTTTACTCCCTATTTTTTAAAACTCCTTCAGAAAAAAAAAATGTTCTACACATTTTTTAAAATTTATCCCACTTTGCACAATATTCAAACAACTCCTCATTGCCTGACAAGTTGGTGATTCAACAAAGATTTTTCATTTTCAAACTATGTATGTAGCACTGTGCTCAGTGTATCTTTAGGCAGACTTAAATTATATGATACTTTTAGGCTTGAACTTGGCTTTCAGTGTTGGCAAATTTTGAGGTAAGTTTGCTACTCTGATCAGATACCATCTTGGAAATGTAGAATATTTATACAGAGGCAGTATTCTGGTTTTCTGAATTTCTGTATATGAGAAATATAGGGTCACTGATTTATTGATTTATTCAACATTTATTCAACAAATATTCATTATGTATATACTATGTTCTAGGCACTATTTAGGTGCTTATTTTCAATGCAAACAAACACACACACACATGACCACCCTCATGGAATTTCAATTTAATAGAGAAAGTAGACATTAGTCAGAGAATCACTCAAGTGTATAAATTTCACGAGAGTAAAAATGTTGTGAAGGAGATGTGTAAGGTGTTATAAAAGCATGTAATAATGGGACTTGACCTGTCAAAGAAGGGAGGGAAAGCTTCCCTGAGGAAAGAATTCTCAAATTGAGACCTGAAAGAAGAGAATGAGTGTCCTACATTTTCATTAACATCCACAATGTCACTGTACCTGGTCCAAAAGTCATTAGAGTTTGGGGGAAGAAAACAGAGGTCAAGTATGGAAGGTTAGAACCAGGATGGTATTTGTATATTATAATTGCAGGTACAATGGAACTGGAGGGCCAGGAAGCAAGCTGCAGATATGTAGACAAATTGCTATTTACATTTTTAGAAATTGGTAAAAAAGGAAAATTTACCTGCCTTATATGTTCAATCAAAAGGGAAGATGAAACAATTAAACTCTGGTACATAAGTATGAAGACCAGAAGTCAAGAAGTATTGTTTGGTGGTGAATTCTGTGGTGACTTTTTTTTTTTTCTTATTAATTGGTAGAGTTGAAAGTTGATATCATCTATCAACTTTGAGGAATGTGATTTTTAATAGTGAAGTGATCCCATGGTTCCTACTAGCTGTAATACAATAGGATTATGAATTTATAGCTGAAAGTTAAAGCTAAAAATGCTTCAAAATGAATAAAATAATTGTTTCATGTGCCCTAGTACATTACAACAAAGGTATGAAGAAACAATTACTTAAAAATAAAACAAGACTCTCTTCTCTTAATATGGCAAATTTGAAAGCTGAATTATCAATTGTGAAAGATAGTGTAGAGAGTTACATTTGGTAAACTGAATATCTAGTCAAATGCTATAAGAAGACAACAACAAATTGTCACAAAATTTTTATAAAATATTCTCCTGAAACAGCAAAGCCTGAGAGAGGACGTGAAAAATCTAAGGTGGAAAAGTGAGACCAGATGTGTTTGTCAACTTTAATAATGCCTCTAAATTGTAAGTAAGTAAATCTGAGAACAAAAAGGAAATGCTTCTTCAGTTTGGACAGCACAGATATAATTTAGTATAATTCTATACCAAATGTGGTATAGAAAGGATGACAGGTTTTTGTTTTTGTTTTTGTTTTTTAGAATTGCAGAAATATTTGTTATTTTTTTCTTATTTTCACTTTAAGATTAAGAAATATTTTTCCTATTTTAAAATGTAACTTTTAAATTTCAAGCTATATCATTGTTTTATAAAAGTTTACTTAATTTTAAAATTATTTAAACGATAACGAAAGAACATTTAAATCTCTCGTTTTAATTTTGCTATACTAAAAATAATGTAGTTTTTAAGGCATCATTTGTTTATACCTATAATCTAACATAATGGTTAAGAGTATGGAATCTTGAGTTCTGGGCAAGATGATGAAGTAGGTAAATGCTGTGCTTGCCACCTCCCATGACCACATTAAAATTACAACTAAATAAAAAAACAATCAACCTGGAGAACCATCTGAAGACTATCTTAACAAAACTCCTATAACTAAGGACATAAAGAAGAGGCCATGTTGAGACTGCTAGGAAGGGCAGAGACACTAAACTAGTTGGTCCTACATCCACATGTAGTGGTGGAGCATCAGGAAAAATATCTCGGTGGTGGAATTCCCCATAAGAAGTGAGGGGTCCCAGCACCTCACTGGGCTCCCCAGTCCAGGGGTACAGTGCCAGGAGAGGAGTCCCTACAACATCTGGCTGTGACAATCAGTGAGGATTCCACCCATTTGGGTGGTGCATAGGGCTGCTGAAAACACAGACATCCTCTTAAAGCTCCCATGCACAGACTCACTTATAGGCACTTATCCTTGGCGCCGGCAGAAGGACAGCAACCCAAGAGGCATGAGAGATATACAGGAAAAGAGTGAGTTGTGTGAATTCAGAGCGAGGGCTGGAAGGATAGCCTCTATTATCCCTGTGTAGAGCCTACATATCATGTGGCCTACAAGAAGGTGCAATCTTTCCTTTGTTGAGCCCTCCTCTACCTGGCCAAATCTGAAACCACACTGGCCTGGTCAACTCTGCTCACCCCACCTCAGACACTCCTTGGGACCCTGACTAACTAGCACAGCATTGCCTGAGCCACTTTCGGGGCCTGGGTAATCATCCATGCTCACTGCACTGCAGGAGGCTCTTTCAGCAGCAAGCTGTCCACCACAGATTAAGGGTACCTGAGGAATTTTCAGTGGCAGGAAACCAGCCCCAACTCATGCTGAAGCATTTCTTAGATGATTCTCAGGGATTTGCATGCTCAGGGCAAAGGGTGGCTAACCTCTGTGTTCTCTGGGCATTTTGCAAAGTGGCCACAGATTCCACACTGGTGCCAGAACTGTATCTGCATTAACTTTGTGAACACCACCCACCCCACTCCAGTGACTACGTGGGACCCCACCCCACCTAACTTGAGCAGCACCACTGGAGGCACTTTTGGCACTGGGGCAACCAACCCCACCCTGTGCACCTCAAGAAGCTTTTGCAGTGGCTGAGCCTTACAAGCAGTAGGCAGGTAGTATCAGCTTTCAAAGTGCCTTGGGACTTTTGCTAAGCAGTACTGGGTCAAAAACTGGTGGCAGCTGGCCTCAGTTTTCAGCTCAGGCATTTCCACAAGCTAATTGGTCCAGCATAGGCAATGACCAATCATGAATAGTTTCATAGCTCCTACCAGGCAACTCAGGGCCAATCACAAGCAGCAGCTGAACTTGGCCTGATGGGAGCCCCACCCAAGAAGCTCCAGAAACATTGGACCCAAAGCTGGGTTCATACCACAACAAAACATTACCTGATTAGCCACAGAAGAGGCAAACCAAAAGGGTGATCTCAATATGTACAGGAGTCTGCTGAGGCAAATCACACTCTGGGGCATCAGCCCCCATAAAGAATCTCATTCTCACAGCCAGTCAGCCTGAGCATCACTCCTAGCCAATGACATGCCAAAAACAATGAAGGCTCAACTACAACAGGAGGGCACACATAATCCACACTAAGGACAATCTTGGAGCACACTGCATAGGTGATCAGAAAGGATGAGCCATTGGGCCATATAAGACACCTACTACATAAGACAACCTGGGGAAGCCTGAGAGACATAGAAGATCTACCTAATACAGAAAAATGACTACAGAGAGGCAGTCAAAATGAGAAAACAAAGAAACATGTCCCAAATGAAAGAACAAGATAAAACTCCAGAAAAAAAAAACTAAATGAAATGGAAACAAGCAATCTAGCAGAGACAGAAATTAAAACATTGGTTATAAGGATGCACAAGGAACCTAGGGGAAGAATAGATGAGCTCAGTGAGAACTTTGACACAGTGATAATAAGCATAAAGAAGGACATAGGAACCATAAGAAAGAATCAGTCAGAAATAAAAAAAAAATACAATAAGTAAAATGAAGAATACATTAGAAGAAATTAATAGTAAATTAGATGAAATAGAAGATTGAATCAGCCATTTGGAAGAAAAGGTAGGAGAAAACATCCAATTAGAACAACAACAACAACAACAACAACAACAACGAAGAATAAAAAAAAAATGAAGATAGTTTAAGGGACCTCTGAGACAACACCAAGTAAAACAACATTCACATCATAAGAGTATCAGAGGAAAAAAAAGAGAGAGAAAGGGACTGAAAACCTATTTGAAGAAATAATGATGGGAAACTTCCCTAACCTGGAGAAGGAAAGACATATAAGTTCACGAAGTACAGAGTATCTTAAGCAAGATGAACTCAAAAAGGCTCACACCAAGACATATCATAATTAAAGTATTTAAAATTAAATGGCAAATGTTAAAGCCAAAGAGAGAATCCTAAAAGCAGCAAGATAAGACAACTAGTAACTAACAAGGGAGCACCTATAAGGCTGTTAACTGAATTCTGAACAAAAATTTTATAAGCCAGAAGGGAGTGGCATGAAATATTAAAAGAGATCAAAGCAAGGACTTACAACCAAAACTACTCTATCCAGCAAGGCTATCACTTAAAATTTAAAGAGAGAGAAAGAGCTTCCCAGAAAAGATAAAAAACTAAGAGAATTAATCAAAACCAAGCCAGTGTTATAAAAACTATTAAAGGGAAATTTTTTAAGAAAAAGAAGGGAAAATATAAATATGAATAATAAAATGGCAATATGTATGTACTTATGAATAATCACTTTAAATGTAAATGGATTAAATACACCAATCAAAATATATGGGGTAACTGAATAGATAAGAAAACAAAACTCACACATATGCTATTTACAAAAGATCTACTTCTGATCAAAAGACACACAGGGACTGAAAGTAAATAGATGAAAAAAGTTATTTCATCTATTCCATTATGCAATGGAAATAAGAAAAAAGCTGGGATAGCAACACATATTAGACAAAATAGACTTTAAAACAAAAACTATAAAAAGAGACAATGAAGAACATTACATGATGATAAAGGGATCAATCTAATAAGAGGATATAACCTTACGAAACATTCATGCACACAACATAGGAGATTCTTCATATATAAAGAAAATATGGACTGACATAAAGGGAGAGAGCAACAGTAATTCAGTCATAGTAGGGTACATTAATAACCCATTGATACCAATAGACAAATCTGCCAGACAGAATATCAACAAAGAAACAGCAGACTTAAGGGACACACTAGACCGGACAGTTCAAATTGATATTTTTAGAACCTTCCACCCAAAAGCAGTGAAATATACATTCTTTTCAAGTGAACATGAAACATTATCCAAGATAGACCACATGTAAGGCCACAAAAAAGTCTCAAATTTAAGAAGATTGAAATCTCATCAAGCATATTCTCTGGCCACAATGGTATGAAACTAGAAATCGATTACAAAAAAGAATTCCGAAAACCACACAAATAGGTGGCAGCTAAATAACATGCTACTAAACAGAAAATTGGTTAACAATAATATCAAGGAAGAAATCCAAAGATGCCTTGACACAAATAAAAATGAAAACACAATAACCCCAAATCTATGGGACACAACAAAGGTTGTCAAAAGAGGAAAATTCATAGTACTACTAGACTACCTTAAGAAACAAGAAAAATTTAAAATAAACAGTCTAAGCTTACAGTAAAAAAAAAAAAAAAAAAAAAAAAAAAAAAAAAAAAAAAACTAGGGAAAAAAACACAAATAAGGCCCAAAGTGAGTAGCGAAAAAGTAATAAAGAGCAGAGCTAAAATAAACAAAATCTAGTCTAATAAAACAATACAAAAGCTCATATATCTTTAAAAAGATAAACAAAATTGATAAACCTTTAACCAGACTCATCAAGAAAAGGAGGGGACACAGATAAATAAAATTGGCAATAAAAGAGGGTAAGCAAAAACTGACACCATAGAAATACAAAAAAAAATATAAGAAAATACTGTGAACAATTAGATGTCAACAACTTGGACAATCTGGAAAAGATGGATAAATTCCTAGAAACATACAATCTTCCAAGACTTAATAAGAAGAAATAGAATATTTGAACAGACAAATTACTACAAATGAAACTGAATCAGTAATCCAAAAACTTCCAAAAACAAGTCTTGGACCAGATGGTTTCATAGGTAAATTTTACCAAACATCAAAAAAGAGTTAACACCTATTCTCCTCAAACCATTCCAAAAAATTCAAAAGGAGAGAAAGCTCCCAATCTCATTTTATGAAGCCACCATTGCACTGATCCAAAAACCAAAGACATTACAAAAAAAGAAAAAGAAAATTATAGGGCAATATACCTGATGAACATAGGTGCATAAATCCTCAACAAAATATTAGCAAGCTGAATACAACAATACATTAAAAATATCATACACCGTAATTAAGTAGGATTCATTCCTGGGATGCAAGTTTGGTTCGATATCCACAAGTCAACATGATACACCACATAAGCAAATTGAAAGATTAAAATCAGATGATCAGATCAATAAATTTGCAGAAAAACATTTGACAAAATCCAGTATCCGTTTATGGATGTTCTTAACAAACTGGGAATAGAGGGAACATATCTCAGCATAACAAAAGTCATATATGACAATCCCACATCTAACATCATACTCAGTGGAGAAAAACTAAAAGACTATCCTTCTTTGTCATAAATTAAATGATCAAGAACAAGAAACTTTCACCACTTTTGTTCAACCTAGTATTGGACACCCTAGGCTCGGCAATCAGACAAGAAAAAGAAAAAGAAGGCATCCAAACTGAACAGGAAGAAGTACAACTTTCATTATTTGCAGATGATGTGATATTATATAGAGAAAATACTAAATGTTCCACCAAAAATCTATTGGAACTGATAAATTCAGTAAAGTAGCAAGATACAAAATTAATATTCAGAAATTGGTTGCATCTTTATACACCAATAATGAACTATCAAGAAGAGAAATATGAAAGCATTCTCATTTACAGTTGCATCAAGAAAATACCTACAAATAAATTTAACCAAGGAAGTAAAAGACCTGTACTCAGAAAATTATACAACATTGAATAAAGAAATTAAAAGATATAAATAAATGGAAGCATATATTGTGTTCATGAATAGAAAGAATTAGCATCATTAAAATGTTTAAAATAACCAAAGCAACCTACAGATTCACTGTAATCTCTCTCAAAATACCGGTGACATTTTTACAGAACTAGAACAAATAACGCTAAAATTTATATGGAGTCACAAAAGACCTTAAATAGCCTCAGTAATCTTGAGAGAGAAGAACAAAGTTGGAGGTATCATGCTACCTGATGTTAAACTATATTAAATACCATAGTCATAAAAAACATCATGGTACTGGCATATAAACAAATACAGTTAAATGGAACAGAATAGAGAGCCTACAAGTAAACCCATGCCTATATTAACATTTAATTTATGACAAAGAAGGCAAGACTATACAATGGGGTAAAGACAGTCTCTTCAAAAAATTGTCTTGGAAAAACTGGACAGATACATGAAAAAAATTAAAACTGGACCACTTTCTTACTCTATATACAAGAATACATTCAAAATGAATTAAATACTTAAATATAAGACCCCAAACCATAAAACTTCTAGAAGAAAACATAGTCAGTAAACTCTCTGACAATACGCTTAGTAATTTTTTTTAGATATACCTCCTTGAACGAGAGATAAAAGAAAAAATGCACAAATGGGACTACACTGTACAAAAAATTTTTTGCCCAGCAAGGAAACCATCAATAAAACAAAAAGACAACTTACTGAATGGGAGAAGATACTTGCCAATGATACATATGATAAGGGTTAATGTCCAAAATTTATAAAGAACTCATATAACTCAACATCTAAAAAATCAAACAATTTAATTTAAAAAAGGTAGATGATCTGAATAGACATTTCTCCAAAGAGGACATGAAAATGGGCAATAGACATATGAGAAAAAGCTCAACATCACTAATCATGAGAGAAATACAAATGAAAACCACAATGAGATATCACCTCACCCTTGTCAGAATGGCTATCATCAATTAATCAACAAACAAGTGTTGGCAAGGATGTAAAGAATGCACTGTTGGTGAGATTGCAAATAGGTGCAAACCCTGTGGAAAACAATTTGAAGGTTCCTTATAAAATTAAAAATAAAAAATACCTTATGATGCAACAATTCCACTTGTGGGTATTTGTTCAAAAAAAATCCAAAACACTAATTTGAAAAGGTATAAATATGCAGGTGGCCTTATGAAGTACATATTCTGTATGGCCCAGTAGCACAGTCTCCCCCTTACCTGTGCTGGGTGCTCCAGGAGTATGTCTTGTGTGAGTTATATATGCCTTTTTGTTGTAGTTGAATCTTGCTTGCTGTCTGCACATCAGTGGGTGGGAATGACTCTCAGATTTATTGGCTGTGATGACTGGCCAAGCCCACAGTGTATGAGCTGCTGTGTGGGGGTTAACCTTACAGAGTGGGATACACCCCAGAGGGCTACTGTGCCTGTTGAGACCACACATTGGGAGTGCCATCTGTAGTGCTAATTGGGTAGTGCTCTGTTGTGGTCTGACATTGGCTTCTGTGTGTGTTGTTTCTGGGGCCCCTTGGGAGGAATTCCTGGGTAGGCTAAATTTAGCCACTGCCTGTGATCAACCCAGGACTACCTGTTAGGAGCTGCAAAGCTGTGCCTAAGGTTGGTTGCTGCCTTTGCTATATCTAGAGGTATCTGAGAGAGAACTGAGGCTGATTTCCCTCAGTACCAAGCCTGGGCAGCTCAGAACAATGTCCATGGCACCCTGAGTCCTGATGTCACCATTCTGCTGCTTGTATGGCTCTGAATCTGAAAGAGACTCATATGGTTTGAGAGTTGGTTGAGTCTGTGTCCCAGTTAGTCATCAGGTTGAGGCGAGTGCTATTTACCAGGTTAAATGCAGATTTAGTTTTGGCAATAGTGCTGAACCTGGGTCCCCTTGCAAAAGTCTCAGAGCACACCAAGGCTAGCCACCATGTGCCTCAGGCCAATTTTCCCAAGAGTTTTCCAAGAAAGACTAGTGTAGACTGGGGCTGTTTGCCCACCACCAAAATTGACTCAGGCAGGGTGCAGTCTGAGGCCAGCTGTTTGCTGCTGAAAGAGCCTCCTGCAGTGTTTGGGGTGGGGCTGGCTGTAACGGCACCAAAAGTGCCTCAGGAAGTTTAAGAGTTGGGCAATGAGGCGAGGGTGGGCGGGAGTGGGAGGGAAGGAGGCAGATACCAGGCCAATGCAGATTCAGGTTTTGCCCTGTATAGGAGGGTGTCTGCCTCTAGGCTACATGAGAGGAGTTCTCAACTCTGGGGCAATGGTGGCTGTCTTTCTAGCCCTTGCATTAAATCCACACAAGTCAGTCATTCTCTGTATGTCTTTGGTGCCTCATGAGTCACTGGAGCCCAGAGTGAGTGCCTATGAGCAAGTGAGTTTGTGCATGGGACCTTTGAAGGGAACATCTGTGTTTTCAGCAACCTTCCTTCTCACCTGGAAGGACAGAATCTGAGCTGATTTTCATTCAGATTTTGTGAGCACTCCTTTCCCTGGCACCAAAACCCTGGACTGGGAAGCCTGAGTGGGCTTTGTGCCCCTCACTTTTGAGGGGAACCTCTACCACTGAGATATCCCTCCCAATGCGAAATCATCACATATGGGTGTGGGGCCAGTCTGTTTCAGTTTCTTTCCCTCCTACCAGTCTTGAAGTGACCTCTTCTTTATAGCCTTAGTTATAGGTATTCTGTTCAGCTAATCTTCAGATGGTTTTCCAGGTTTTGTTCTATAATTTAGTTGTACGTTTAATTTAGTTGTACGTGATCATGGGAGATGGGAAGCACAGCATTTGCCTACTCTGCCAACTTGTCCAGAACTCTAAAATATTTATTTTTTATATTATTAATAAATATTGTTTTGTGGTAATTTTCATGATGCTATATTGTAGTTATAGTTATTTTTAATTTATAAAAATAGTTTATCATGTTTATGTCTCATAATTCATCTCACCATTATATTATTATTAGACTTTAAGGTATTCATAGAATTTTGCTTTTCAAAATAGCATAACTTTGGGTATCTTTGTAATATAGCCTTTTATTCTTTTGAATTATTATACTAAGGTAAGTTCTGAGAGAGTAGAATACTGGATTATACAGTATAAATATTGCAAACTAGAAAATTGAAAGATACAAAAAAACACAAAAGTAAAAATCAGTTATAATTGATCTCTTTTTATTGTACATGAATTTTAAAAATGATCTTTTACTCGCCTCCTAATCCACAACACACAGAAAATCATGGCTTATAGTTTAGTGTAAATTCTTTTCAGGATACATGCACATTCACACACACACGTAGTTTTATTTTTAACAAAAATGGGATTGTTAAATGACAAAATATGTATATATGTACATTTTAGTGTTTCTTAAAATATACTAAGACAAATTTCCTACCAGAATGACTTTATCAATTTATGATTTTACTAGCAACATATTAATGTATTTGCTTTCCCAGTATTGAGTTTTCATCTTTGAGTTTTTCTTTTATTTAAAGTTTTGTGCAGTTGATTTTATGAAGCTAAGACTGCTTCATACTCCTATTGAATTTGTTTTCATTGGCATTATTTTATTCTTCTAGTCTGTTGAGGTATTTTTTTATATATTGGTTTTGTCCTCTCTTTTGAGTATGTAAAGCTTGGTATCTGACAGATTTGGATTTGACTCTTGCCTCTATTATTTAATGTGTACCATGGGCAAATATTTTAATTCCTTTGAGACTTAATCTCCTCTTCTATAAAATGAGATTGTAAGGGCTACGTGAAATAATTGATATTTATATAAATCACATGATGCCTTGCATAAATAAATTCTCAATAAAAGTTTATTAACAGATATTTTATTTTGATTATCTGAAAATTTAATAAATACATAACTATATGATCTCATCCAAATCACTGGAGAGAATGTTGAATGGTATAAGGCCAAGGCAAAATTCCTTCACTATCCCCAAAGATTTCTTTCAGCTTGACATTAATTATTAAACAGTGTTTGTAAGTATATTTATGACTCTCTGTCTGAGGTATTCAACCTTAGTTGTGCATCAGTTTGTCACATGGCACTTAAAACGCGAATACCTAGACTCTAAACTAGATTTGTTGACTAAAAAATCTATTTATAATGAGACCAAAGTATGTCTCTTTAAAATTCTATACAGGATTTTCTACTAACCAAAATCGAGTCAATCATTTACATAATAATATTTTCAGCTTGCATTTCATTACCTGTCCTCAAATATATCATTCATTCAATAAGTATTTATTGAGCTACATTATATAGGTAAGTTTCTAGGCACTGGAACTATGAGGATGAAAATAGCATGTACCCTACACTGTAGGAGCCCACATTCTAGTCAGAGAAGACAGATCTTTAGTCAGATAAATTTAAGTACATTGTTGTAATAAATAAGAGCAAAGTACTCTGGGAAACAGAGACTAGAATAATCATGTCTGAAAAAGTGGAGAAGACATAATTGAGAAACTGACACTTGAGCAGTATCTTGAACATAAGAGTAAGTAGTTGTGAAAAGTAGGATGCCCCAGGCAAGGAGAACAGTTGTCTAAAGTACAGTGTTAAGAAGACTAGGTATATCAGCGAATGTTGAAAATAAAATGTGAGAGAGATGTAAGGTCTGTAATTTCTGAAAGATGGATGGAGTAACAAATAAAAGGTGATAATTATGGAAAGAAAATTTGATGGCAGGATGTGAAAGTCCATCTATCCAGTTTCCCAAAGAAGACAATCAGATGGATACATATAAAAGACATTTACATATAAAGATGTAGAGCTTATGGGAGAAATTTGAACTGTAGATTGTTGAAGGTATGGTAGTGTGTGGAATCCTTCAGAGAGGCTGTGTAGACAACTAAGGACAGAGTTTAGGAGAACACCAGCATTTAAGGGGCCAAAAGAGGGGGTCAAATACAAACAGAAAAAGAATGGTTAAAAGAGAAATAAAGAGAATTCAGAGAGAGTGGTTTTACCATGGAAATTTTAAAAAGTAGAGCATTTAAAAAATTCTCTTAAAAATTATTATGATTTTAGAATAGGGAAAGAAGCCTGTGAAGTGGCAGATACTGAGGACTTTCACAAATGCCTTTTGAAAATCTAGATACAGTGTGTCTAAAGCACATTTATGAGCTATCAGCTCATAATAATAACTCATAATAGCTCCATTTAAAAAGGAAATGAAATATTAAAATATGAAACAACAACAACAACAAAAAGAGGTTCCCCAGGAATTTTGAATGAGGAAGAACTTTCAAACATGAAGTCAATGGAAAAATAATAAATAAAAATACAAATGAATTTGACCACACATTGTTAAAGCTATTACATGCTGACAATATAGAAACAAAGTAAAAAGATTAATTGAGGAAACATTTACAACAAATATCATTGATAAAATATTATTTTCATTTTCATTTTATGAGCTTATACAAATCAATAAAAAAATATCAAGATCCAATAAAAGTGGTCAGAGAACATGATCTAACAGATCAAGTAAGAGGAATTATATATATTGGTTGAATATAAAAAAGATGTACAATTTCGCTGCTGTTCAAAGAGCTGAAAATTTTGAAATGGATATATTTGTTTAAACCAATTAATTTGTCCAAGAAATAAACACAGTATTGGCAAGACTTCAGTGAAATGGAGATCCGTTTACACTGATGAGAATAGGAATTGGTAGTGCTATTATGTGAAACAACTTGGCAATATAAATCAAGGATATTAAAATGCACATATCCATTGACTTTATTCTTAGCAGCATTGTTGAGATGTAATTGATATACAAAGAACTGTACATATTTAATGTATATAACAATGAATTTTGACATATGAAAACACCTGCGACAGAATCAGCACAATTAAGGTAATAGACATATCCAACACTTCTCAAAGTTTACTTTTGTTCCCCCTTCTTTTGTGGTAAGATAAGTTAACATAAGATCTACTGTCTTAAATTTTAAAGTGCGCAATAACTTATTGTTAACTGTAGGCACCATGATAAACAGCAGATTTCTAGAATTTATTCATCTAGCATAACTGAAACTTTATAGTCATTGAACAATTCCCATTTCCTCCACCCCCCAGACCCTGGCAATCATGATTGTATTCTCTGCTTTTATGAGTTTGACTATTTTAGATATCTAAGTAAAATTATGTATTATCTGTACTTCTGTGACTGGCTTATTTCACTTAGCATCCATTATGGTTTATTTGTGTTGTCACAAAAGGCAAGGTTTTTTTTTTCTTTTTAAAAGCTAAATAATATTTCATTATTATATAAAGAAAATAACACGTTATTTTCATCTGTCAAAGGACATGGGTTGATCCCACAGCCTGGCTAATTGTAAATAATGCTGCAGATCCTGATTTTAATTCTTTTGGATATATACCTAGAAGTAGATAATTTGATAGCTCTATTTTTAATTTTTTGAGAATCTTCTATTCTGTTTTTCATAGCCGATGCACCATTTTACATTTCCACCAACACTGTACAATTGTTGCAATCTCTCCACATCCTTGCCAACACTTATCATTTTTTTAACAGCCATCCTAATGGGTGTAAGGTGGTACCTCATTGTGATTTTAAATTGCATTTCCCACATAATTACTGAATTTGACCATATTTTCATATGCCTGCTGGAAATTTGTATATCTTCTTTGGAGACACCCCTACTTAAGTTCTTTGCTTATTTTTCATTTGCCTTTTTTTTTTTTTTTTTTTTTTTTTTTTTTGCTATTGAGTTGTAGGAGTTCCTTATATACTTTGGATATTTACCTCATCAAATATATGGTTTGCAAATATTTCATTTGTAGGTTGCTTTTTCATTTTGTTTCCTTTGCTTCGCACAAGCCTTTTAGTTTGATGTAGTTATACTTGTATATTTTTGCTTTGGTTGCCTATGATTTTGGTATTATACCCTAGAAATAATTTCCAAAATCAATGTCAAAAAGATTTTCTCTAATTTTTTCCCTAGGACTTTTGTAATTCCCAGGTCTTAAGTTTAAGCATTTAATTCATTTAAATTTTTTCCTAAGTGTATAGTGTAAGGTAAGGGTCCAGTTTCAACTTTTTTTGCATGTGTATATCC
This sequence comes from Eidolon dupreanum, assembly GCA_028627145.1. NCBI lineage: Eukaryota > Metazoa > Chordata > Mammalia > Chiroptera > Pteropodidae > Eidolon > Eidolon dupreanum. The sequence goes on along the minus strand of CM053505.1, from coordinate 56,903,923 downwards.
TTTTTTTCTCAATAATAATTTGTTAAAGAAACTATCCTTTGCCTATTGTGTATTCTTGGCATTCTTAGCATATGTGGTTAAAGATCAGTTGACCACATGCATGTAAGTTTATTTCTCATCTCTATTATGTTCCATTGGTCTATATGTCTTTCTTTATGTCAGTACAATACTGTTTTAAATACTGTAGATCTAATAAACTTTGAAATCTGGACACATGTTGCCTCCAACATTCTTTTTTCTTCAGATCACTTTGGATAGACTGGTTCCATATAAATTTTAGGATTTAAAAAAAATCTTATAAAATATGCCGTTGGAATTTTGATGGAGATAGCAATGAATCTGTAGATTTCTTTGGATAGTATGAACCTTTTAACAATATTAATTCTTCCAATCTATAAATGCAGATGTTTCTATTTATTTGTGTCACCATTAATTTCTTTAATGTGTTTAATAGTTTTCAGTGTGCAGATATTTAACCTCCCTGGTTAAGTTTCTTCCTAAGTATTTTCTTCTTTTTAGTGCTATTGAAAATAAGATGTTTTTCTTAATTTCCTCTTTGCCTAGTTCTTTTTTGGGGTATAGAAATGCAGCTGTTTTTTTATGTTGATTTTATATTTTGCAAATTTACTGAATTTGTTTAGTTCTAACAGTTTTTTTGGTGGAGTCTTTAACATCCAGGATTATGTCATCTGTAACAGAGACAATTTTACTTCTCCAATTTGCAGTCAAATGCTCCATCTCTGAACCATATCCTCAACTTCTCCAATTTGGATGCCTTTTATTTCTTTTACTTGCCTAATTACCTTGGCTAGGATTTTAAGGACTATATTGAATAAAAGTGGCAGAAATGAGCATCATTGTCTTATTTCTCATCTTAGAGAATAACTTGACTTTATAATCTCACTTCTTAGAAACTATACCAAAGATATATTCAAAACTCAGAAAAGGCCTTATTATAAGGATATTTATTATAACATCCCTTATGACAACAAAAAATAGAAAATGATTTTTAAAAATCAATAAGTGTTGAATAACACTTTCCTTATGATAGAAGTGTATTTATTATAACACACTTGTATTATGATAATAATATACATAACAGAATATAATTCAATTATTCATTTCTGATTTTTGATAAATTTTAATAAATGGAGGACTAGTTAAATATTTTGTGCTCAGAATGAACACATTACTTGGCACATAATAGAAATTAAATATGTATTTATTAGATGAATACTCAGGTAAATGATGTTAAATAAAAAAAGCAAGCACAGAATTGTAAGTTCATAATATATCTATCATAAAGTTATAATAGAAAATATGTGATTTTTAAGAAAGTCTTAAGTACATCAAAGTCTTAATAAGTGGTTCTCTCTAGTTGAGTAAATTGTGAGTTATTTTATTGTACTTTTTTATAGTTTTGTAATTCTTGAAGTTTTTATTATTTTATAAGCAGAAAAATGTTAAAAGAAAATAAGATTGTGTAGATTTGGAATGCTTGTTCTCAGTGAATCCATGTTGGCTTTGAATAATCACAACTTCCTTTTCTAAGTGTCCACAAGCTGTTCATTTAATAAAACATTTTAGAGTCGTGCCATGAATAAACATCAAGTTCGTAGTTTATCATAATTAACATATGCTTTCTTGTATGTCCTCAAAGTTAGGATAGTTGTCTATCTCTAGATTTCTAGTATGTACTTATCCAGGTCTCCATGATTCCTCAAAATTAACAGCAGTGATATTTTTGATTATATGGAAGTTACATGGTCCCTCTGGATCCTCAGATGTAACTCTCTCGGCCAGAAAATTTAAATTCTTTTAGAGCAACTGTTTTCACTTATTATGGGCTTCAATTTTCTCTTAGAAAGGTTTGTTCTACCTGTTTCTGCTATAAAATTATCTTTGATGGGCAAGACAGGAGTGGGACAGTTCTTTCTAATCTGATCCAGGCAGAAGATCTATACTGTCTCTTCATCTTGTTCTGAAAAACCACAAAAAGAAATCAAAAGTCCTTTTCCTCAGCCTTATATTTACCTCTACGACTCTGCTCTTTATAGATCTGCACAACTTTTTTTTTTTCTATTCAAGGAGTAGAAAGAAAACCTGGAGCAAGACTTTATTTTATCATTTGTAAAGACATTGCTTTCTCTTCTAACCAGAATTTCGGTTTTCTTGGCTGTAAAATGTGGATCTTAGTAATTGTCTTCTTTCTCAGGCCAATAATGAGGCTTAAATGGGACAATAGGTGAGCAAATACTTTGTAAATCTTGTGTTGGGGCAAATGCAGTATCATCTCCAGGAAAAGATTTGCAAATGTTTTGCTGAACTGCTTCCTTTTGTCAGTCATGTTGGTTCCTAATTATCATTTGAAAAGTGCCATCTCTTTGAAACTTTACCAATCATTTGCATGTTTCTCATATCTTAAGGTCTTTCAAGGAGCAGTTATTTTTTGTGTGCTCTTATTACTTGGTACATATTTTGATTAGTTATTTAGCTAAAACTTACAAATAACATTATTCTATTGTGTTATAATTTTTTCTTTCAATGCCTGCCATCCCTCTCCAAACCTCAACTCTTAGCCTAGGCTTTAAGTTCTTTGAGACAAATTCCAATTCATTTTTATAACTGTCCAAGTGCTTACATACTGATGTTTGCTGAATGAATAAATCAATTAATCAATCAATTAATGAATGACAATCACAGCTATAAAATCCTTTACACATATAAGAAATTGTTCTTGGTTGTTTGTTTTTCCTTTTCTTTTAGTATACTTTCTTTAAAATCCACATTGTATCATTCAGGCAATTAACACTTTCCTTGTGTCCTGTTCTTTCTTGATTATACTGTTGATTTCGTTTCTGATAGCCTCTCTCACACTGAGCCATATTCCTCCTTAGAATCTCTTCCTTAGAACCTCCTTAGAATCTCATGGGATCATATGTAATTTGTCAAATCTGCCTACTTATTACTTCTTTGGCTATTACAATACCCTAAAAGTGATAAGGTCACTATCCCCCACAAGATCCAATTCTATTTTACTGATCCTTGTTAGTAGCACTGGATTTGGAGTAACAAATTCTGCCTATTTCGGCTTCTGAATTTTTTTGTTTTGTTTTCTTTCTTTTTTTTTTAGTAACAAAGTAGTATTCCATTGTATGCTATGCCGCATTTTGTTTATCTATACATCAATTGATGGATATTTGGATTGTTTTAATCTTTTGGCTATTATAAATAATGTTGTTATTAAACATTTGCATACACTTTTTAAAATTTTTGTGACCATACTTTTTCATTTCTCTTAGGTCAATTCCTAGTGGTGGAATTCCTGGGTCATATGTAATTCTATGTTTAAATTTCTGAGGAATTGTTAAACCATTTTCCATAATAAATGCACATTTTTACATTTCCATTAGGAATATATAATGATTCCAATTTTCCACATCCTCTCCAACACTTGTTATTGTCTGTATTATTATTATTATTATTATTATTATCATCATCACTACAGTAGTAGTTGTAAAATTGTATCTCATTTTGGTTTTGATTTGCATTTCTCTAGTAGCTACTGATGTTGAATATATTTAAAATGATTATTGGACATTTGTGTATCTTTGGAGAATGATCTATTGACATTCTCTGCTCATTTTTCAATTGGGTTGTTTTCTTTTTATAATTGCATTTTAAGTGTTCTTAGTATATTCTGGATACTAGTCTGCTGCCAGATATATAATTTGAAAATATTTTCTCCTATTCTGTTGTCTTTTTATTTACAACATAGCATCTTTTTAAGTACAAAATTTTTATACTTTTATTAAATTTATTTTATCAATTTTCCTTTTGTTTCTTATATTTTGGTGTTGTGTCTAAGAAATCATTGCCAAATGCAAGATGATGAAAGCTTTCTTTTATGTTTTCTTCTAAAAGTTTTATAGTTTTAGCTTTGACATTTAGGTCTTTGATTAATTTTGAATTAATTTTTGTATATGGCATATGGTAGAAGTTCATCTTCATTCTTTTGAATGTTTTCCTGCTTTTTGTTAAAAAAACTTTCTTCCATTGAATTTTTTTTGTACCTTTGTCTGAAACAATTGACAAAAAGAAATATAAGGGTTTATTTTTAGATTCAATTTTATTCTATGTACCTATGTTACTAACCCATTAGAGTACCACAATTACTGCTGTAATTGGGAAAGTTTTAAAATTCGAAAGCGTAAACCATTCAATTTTGTTATTTTTCAAGATTTTGACTATTTGGGCTTGCTTGTATTTCCATACTAATTTTAGGATCAGCTTGTAAATTACTGCAACAATCCATTTGAGATTTTGATGACTCTGATTCAGTTAGGGGAATACTGCCATCTTAACAATATTAAGACTTCTAATCACTGATGATGGGATACATTTTTATTTACTTAGATCTTTAATATCTTTCAATGATGTTTCAGTGCATTTGCCTTGCACTGCTTTTGTTAAATCTATCCCTAAATATTTTTTTGTTGCTACAGTAGGTAGAACTGTTTCTTAATTTAATTTTTTCTGTGTTCTTTGTTAGTGTGTGTGTGTGTGTGTGTATGTAATTAATTTTTAATTGATAATGTATCCTTTTCCTTCCTCACTTAGTTTATTCACTCTAATAGGATTCTTTTCTTTCTTTTTTTGGAGGGGGGCAGTTTCCTTAGGATTTTCTAAATACAAAATCATGCTATTGTCAAGTAAAGATCATTTTACCATTTCCTTTCTAATATGAATATCTTTTATCGCTTCTTCTTGCCTGGTTTCCAGGGCTGCAACCTCACTACAATATTGAATAGAAGTGGCAAGAGTAAATATCTTTGCATTGTTTTTAATTTTAGGAGGAAAGCATTTTAGTCTTTCACCATTAAGCATTGTGTTAGCTGTAGGCTTTTTGTAGATAACTTTTATCAAGTTGAGGACAATCTCTTGCATTCTTATTTTGCTGAATATTTTTATCATGAAAGTATATTAGATTTTGTCAAATTATTTTACTTGTTTTGTTTAGGTTATCATATGGCTTTTGTCATTCATTCTATTATTATGGTATATTACACTGAAAGATTTTCATATGTTAAACCAATGTTGCATTCCTGAGATAAATCCCACTTGATTATGATATGTAACCTTTTTTTATATATTGCTGAGTTTTGTTTATTAATATTTTTTGAGCATTTGTGTGTCAATATTCTAGATTCTTGTGATATTTTTGTCTGATTTATGTCTAAGGATAATGTAGGTCTCATAAAATGAGTTGGAAATTGGCCCTTCCTCTTTCTTCTAATGTTTGGAAGTGTCCATGAAGTTTTGGTGTTATTCCTTAAATATTTGGTAGAATTCACCTGTAAAGCCAGTTGGGCCTGAACTTCCTTTGTGGGAATTTTATTATTACTATTATTATTATTAACTTAAACACTTTACTTGTTATAAGTTTGTCTGATGCTCTTTTTCTTCTTGAGTCAGTTTTGGTAGCTTGTGTCTTTCTAGGATTTTTTTCCATTTAATTTAGGCTACCTAGTTTATTGGCATACAATTGCTCATATTATTCTCTTGTAATCCATAATGTCAATAATTATATATCCTCTTACATTACTGTTTTTCATAATTCAAGTCTCTTTTATCTGTTTTGGATAAGTCCAGCTAAAAGGCTTTTCAATTTTATTGTTCTTTGTACAGAACAAATTTTGGTTTTATTAATTTTCTATGAGAATATTTTACCATTCACTATTTTATTTGCTCTCTAATCTTTACTATTTACTTCATTCTGTTGGCTTTGGGTTTAGTTTTATCTTATGTTCCAGTTTCTTAGGGTAAAAAGTTGCTAATTTAGTTTATCTTTTTAAATACAGGCACTTACAGCTATAAATTTTCTCTAAACACTGCTAATCTTCATCCCATAAGTTTTAGTATGTTTTATTTTTGTTTTCATTCATCTCAAAGTATTTTCTAAGTTCCTTGTGATTTCTTCTTTGATTTATTTTCGAGTTAAGAGTGTATAATTTCCACATATTTGTAAATTTTCTTCACTTTCTTCTGTTGATTTACAATTTCATTCCATTGCATTCTAAGATTATACTACTTATTATTTCAGTTTTGTTAAATTTATTTATTTAAAACTGCTTTATGGCCTTATATATGTTTTATTCTGGAGAATGTTGCACATACACTTGAGGGAAATGTGTATCCTTTTGTTGTTGGGTGCTCTAAATTAATTGTTCATTTTCGTTATAGTACTTTTCAATTCTAAAATTTCAATGGATTTTTCTTTATAGTTTCTATCTCATTGATATTCTTTATTTGGTAAAATATTGTTCTCATACTATTCTTCAATTCTTCCTTCATGGTTTCCTTTAGCTCTTTGAACATATTCAAGGCAGTTGTTTCAAAGCCTTAGTCTAGTAATTTGTATTTTTTGGCTTCCCAAGGGCAGTTCTACTGATTTCTTTTTTAACCTGTGTATGCACCATACTCTCCTGTTTCTTTGCATGTGTCATACTTTTTTTTTTGAAAGCCAGGCACTTAAAATATAAAATGTGATAACTCTGAAGATCTTATTTATCCACACTCCAGAGATATTGTTGTTGCTGTTTGTTGTTGATGATGTTGTTCGATAGTTTACTTTCCTAAATTAATTCTATAAAGTGAGAATTCTTTGTCATATATGACCACTGATGTCTTTCCTCGGTTATCTTAGTAGTCAGCTAATGACTTAACAGAGATTTCCTTAAGTGCCTTGAACCAATGTTTTCCCACCTTTGCCAAGGAGCTCTGTATGTGTTTGGGGGCATAATCCTGCTTGTACAGAATATCATTGTCGAACAAATATTAGAAATTAGGGCCTTCTCATGTCTTTCCTTGGATTACACAAAGCCCTGAACATGAATTTTGGTTTTTAGATTCACAGAAGTATACTGAAGGTTTATCAAAGCTCCCAGTGACATTTTATTCCCAGTTTTTTTTTTTTTACTTTTTTAGTTATTTTTTTGTCAAACTTTTGTTACCTTCAACTGATATTGCTACCTCAGGCAGCTGCAATGTTAAATAATTGCTGCTGATAATTTTTGATAGGGATAGGGTTGTTTGCATAGAGTGAGCTCTGAGTCAAATCAAAGAAAGACAAGCCTTGAAAATGGAGCTTTTCAGGGAGTCTCTAGACAGGTTAAATTATGACAATTAACTTGCGATAGGGCTCCTAGGAGCTACAAACCCATTTTCCCCCTCCAGTGTTTGCTGGGCTGTTGGTTTCCACAGCTTCAGTTATTGTGAGGCTGTCAGTTTTCAAGGTTACTGCAAAGCTGAAGAGAATGGCAATAGAGCAAGTTTAAATTTCATAAAACTCACTGCTCTTACTGATGTTCAACCACTTTTATTGAATAAATACTACTTCGATTGTTGCAAACTTTTTGTTAATTTCCATTGCTCTAAAAAAGTTGACAATTTTTTGCCAGTGTTTTGGTGCTTTTATAGAAGAGCTGATTTTCAGGAATTTTTACTTCACCATCTTCAGGAAGGACAACTTTTGTCTCTAGAATTCAAGTAAAATGCTCTTAAGGTGTCATGGTAGAGTGAATAATCATAGGCTTTTAATTTAGATACACTGTATATTAAATACTGGCTCAGTTACTTGCTTGTTGTGTGATCTTAAGCAAATGGTTATCCTCCCTGCATGTCAATTTTCTTATTAATTCAGTGAGGATTATAATGCCTATATAAATAAGATTGTTGTGTGAATTAAATAAAATGATTGGTATAAAGCTTCTGCTACACTGAAGGTATTCAATGCATGTTAATTTTGTCGCTTACCTTTCTACTTAACTACAAACAGAGTGATTTCAATTTCAGTAAGTTTCTATGTTGGAGTTGCCCAATTTATTTGGTACAAAAATATGTAATAATGGTGTTAAGATGCTCAGCCAGTAGAAACCACCACATCAGTTGTCGCTTTTTAGCTACAGACTCATTTGGTGGCTTTAGGACTTGGTTATGGCATTACAACTCCATTTTCATTTGTGTCTCTCAGCACTGGGTTGGCTTTAATAACAGTGGTACTATATTGTTGACTTATTTTCAACCTCTATTTATCACCATATCCTATAGATATTTTTTAGCCCTACTCATACATAGCCAGTTATTTCTTTAATTTTTATTCATTGTTAGATTTATATAGTGCTTTCTTCCCTAAAAGCTTAAGGTACTGTACAGAAAACTTAAAAACATGGCCCATTGAACATTACACATCTAAAATAAAGTCAAAAATGGGGAAAGTAGGTAAGCAAAGAGCAATGGAAAATCTGAGGGGTAATGGATGATCAAAAGAAAGGAAAGAAGCTTTTGTTGTGTAGTTTGTTTTTCTTTTGGTATGCCACTCTAAGAACTTATTCCTGGTGAGTTTTTTTTAAATCAGATCTGTAATCTAGTCTCAAGATTCCTGATGTCATTTACAGTTCAAAAAGATAGGTATGTTTTACCTGTACAGATTTGGGTAAACAGAAAACAATTCAGTGTGCAATCTCTTCTATTGCTCAAGCCATAAATACAAATGGTAAATAATTTTAGCCTCAGAATTATTGTGAACTGTTGGTAGGAAAACTGTGTCTTGCAGAGATAGGGGTTGTATTCCATGTTTACTGATGGCAGACAGTGCTAAAAGAAATAGGTTCTTCATCCGCTGTGAGCCACTAAGAGCATTACACTGATGCAAAGTATAGTGAATTACAAATATGACCAGGGATAATTGGGAGGAAGAATGATAATAATGCTTTTACTTGCTATCCCTCAAACTCTGGCATCCCACATTGTACAATTTCAGTTTACAAGCGAAAGTCAAATGGCTTTGGTGTTTAGAGTATACATCTGGTATTATGGAGAGTATCGACAGACATGCATTAATGGATATTAGTCTTTGCCTCTCACATTGACTCGTTGAGATAATCCACAAGGCATTCTTTGTTTAATAACAGTGTTTTACACACACACACACACACACACACACACACACACACACACACACTTTCTTTCTAGTGCATTGAAGTGTGGTTTATGTGATCAGAGTTCATTATTCGTTTTTTAAAAAAATCTTAATTACCATTAATATTTATCCCAGAGGGGCTAAATCGACTCAGATAATTCACTGGCTCATTAGCAGATAAGTAGGAGAAGCACTTGGAAATAATTTTTCCTGCCTCCTGTTTACCATGAGTGAGAGCAAGTTGACTTTATTTTTTTTCACAATTCACAATGAATTGGGAGCTCCAGAGTTTTGCCAATTATTTCATTAAACTCCAACTGGAGTGAGATTTTTTGTGAATGTTACATAAAAGAGATGTTTCACAACACTGTTTAGAAAATACAGGCCAATTTATTTTCAAAAACTAAACAGATTTTTCACAAGGCTTCTACTGTGACAAAAAGCCCTGGATAAGAATGTTTATCTGGATAGTCTTGGATCCAGGCCTATTTTTGTTTTCTCTCTCTTGGATTCCAGTATACTATTATTGCTCTCTGTAGCATCCTGTTCCTTCAGGAAAAATCATTGAGTCCCTTAGAGTTTGGTTATAGTCTCAAAGGGCATCCTGCTCTGAAACAATTGTGGTAACTGTAATTGTGTCTCAAAAGTTTGGCTGGTTTCCTATATTTTGGTTTTGTCTTTTTTCAAGGAAATTGAACATGTCTAATGTAATACTTTAATATTATTGTGAACTTCCTTATATTTAATATAGTAGTCTTATAACATGTTTTGGTTAAGCCAAAAGTTTATTCCCTTTTTTCCTCTAATATCATGCAATCAAATAACTTCATTTTGACAGATATAAGATACTTGATACAGGTTTAAAATGGATTGCTTTAGTATTTGTGATGGGCGGCTAGTTGTAATAATGAATTCATGCCATCATGTAAAGTATACTGATGTGGTCTCAGTTCTAAGTGAAAACAAAATTGGTGAATACTTCAAGTTTCTTTAGTACACTGTAAATGTATAATAAACCAATATTACAAATCATTTTAGAAAATCTTTTCACCTGACTTTTTTGCCAGTCTGTAGAAACTTTATTCTTTTCTCCCTCTTTCTTTATTTTTCTTTATTCATTTGAAAGTGAGTAAAAATCTCCTTAGAATGAATTGTTTCCTATTTTTGATAGTTTTCCCTTGCCCTAGTTAATTTCATCTCAGTCTGGCCTAATTATGTTCAGATGCAAGATGTCAGACTCTGCTGTAACAAACTAGGTTGGAGACCTGGAAGTAAGTTGGCTGTAAAATTCAAAGCTAGGGCTAGAATAACCTGTGTTTTTATACTTATTGCCCCACATACTGGAGTCAGATAATGTGATGCCTAAATGTTTTGCTAAGTGATCTATAAAGATCAACCTGAGTTTGGAATAAACTTCTAAGAAACTAACCTCTTCGACTATGGAGATAGGGGCACTGTATTTGTCCCTTCTTTCTCCTAAAGTGGGTTAGCATTCGTAGACACAGAACTGGTTTTTGAGCAAAATGAACAGGTAATAATGGGAAATGCCTCCTAGTCTGGTAAATGGCAATATAATTGCAGTAGATATATTTTTGATCCATCAGCCATATTTTTAAAAAAGTAAGTATATTTCTATCTTTCTATTAACATATTCTGTCCTCTGGCTCATAGAAAAAAAATCTAATAACTGTTATAGAGTTTAAAATGGCATCTGGCTAAGCAGAACTTAAGATGCCTTTCCCAATTCCTACTAAAATGCTAATGAAAATAATTAATACAAACTCAAGCAAATTTTGAAAGCTAAGACTGAAAAATGATTGCTGGAACTAAAGTGACACTCGAGTAACTTTATGGACAATAAAGCTGGTCTATAATCTGAAAGTTCTTGAACCAATAGTCTTAGGAAATCTTAGGATGACAGAAAGACATTTTTCTCCATTTTTATTGTGACACAGTGATCCAGAGTCTGTACCAACCAACAACTGGACAATTGCCTTGGTGTTTTTAAAAAGTAAATGAATTGATTTGTAAAAAATTATAAATGCTTACTATAATAATAAAATAATGTAGTAAAATAAGAAAGCCTAAATAACCCCAAATCTCAACTCCACATATAACAAGTAGTATTCAGTGAATATCTTTCCAGACTTCTATGCAAATATATACATAGATGTTAATACAAATTTTTATTTAAATGATATTATGAATATTATGCTATTATATATTGTAATCATTTTTCACTTAGTACTATGTTGTAGAATAGATATATTTTTGTGTCAATAAATTAAATTACTTTAATTACTAAACAGGGTTGGATAGCTATATATGTGTCAGCCATTGAGTCCTCATCATCTTCTGTTCCTCATTCCCTCTTGTCCTCCTCCTATGCTTAAGATATTCTTACCTTTATCTCTCTTTCCTGCCTTCTCTCCCTGCTTTCTGTCTTTATTTCTTCCTCTCTCCCATCCTATCATTTTATGTCCTTTTTTCTTTCCTTCCTTCCTTCCTTTCTTCCTTCCTTCCTTTCTTCCTTCCTTCCATCCTTCTTCTTTCCTTCCCTCTCTCTCTCCCCCCTCCCCCTTCCCTCCCCCTCCTCCTCTTATCCCTCCCCTTCTCCTCCTCCTCTTCCTCCTTCTTCTCTTTTCTTCAATAAGATGTTTCTCTTTGGGCTAAGATGCTCTTACCATGATCAATATTGGTTTTACTTTCTCACCTACACAGAATGAGGGATAATGGATAATACAGAATTCTGATATTAAGTAATGCAGAGGCTCCATAGAAGAGGAAAAGCTTAACTTCTTTGTCAATAAAACTACAAGAGCTTTATTTTAACCAACATTAGAAACCATTTTTAGCTGTTGAAAGGACATTAAAGCTTCCAGATAAGGAAGAGAATTCAGTTAACACTGTGGTGTTTATATGGACTTGTAAATAATTTAAATTAAATATTCTAATATATTTCTATTGGATTAGTAAGAAATAACATAAAATATGAATATGAATGAATAGTCCTAAGTCTAAAATTTTACTCCAATTTCTGAATATAGAGGAAAGAATATTTTCCTCCTTAGTTGTTCTTAGTTGAATGAATTAAATTCAAGGGTAGGGATTATGAATACAAAGCCCACGTAGGTAATGCACGAGTACAGTGGACCTGGTCTTGGGGAAACAACAGACAGTACTGGATACTACAGAGAGCCCTAAAATGTATGCCTATCTAAATTGAGTCAATGTTTCTCAGCTACAGAGGTTGCTAAGTGAGAATTTGCTTTCATTGCTTCCAGATTTTCTGATATCCAAGATGCTAGAAATCCAAATTCTTCTGTGTATTCTTGTGAGTTGGCAAACAAAATGAATCACAATCAAAGTGTGTGTGTGTGTGTGTGTGTGTGTGTGTGTGTGTGTGTGCGTGTGTGGTGGGGAGTGGTGTCCTTGGGATTTTTGTTACCTAAATGCTTTAAATTTGTGACTTCTGTTGTAAGCATTCCCTTCATAGTGAGACTATTACTTTTATATGGCTTTTTAAATTTACCCTTGTAAAATTATTTTTATTATGCAAGGATCATTGATTGAATGCCCTAGGCATTAAGAGAAAGAAGAGATGGAAAGAAAGTAAAAACTATGGATAATACATGTTGTTCATTCTATCTCATTTATCTGCAAGCTAATTATGAGACAAATTATATCAACTCTGTTTTTACAAATTCAAATAACTGAGGTTTGGAAACTTTAATTTATTAATATCACACAGCTAGGAAGTGGCAGATCTAGGATACAAATCTAGGCGTGTCTGAGTTCAAAGCCTCTTAATTTGTTTTTATAAAAATAATACAAGCTTTTTGTAGAGAATTTGCAAAATGTAAAAGATGAATCATAGAAAAGTCACCTAAAATTACACCATGTAGAGATAACTACTGTTAATATTTTGCCGTATATGTATATATTTTATACATGCACATATATCAAAATAGGTATTACACTACATATATATCATATCTTGATTATTTTCCTTAACATTATATCAAGTAATATTCTCATTTCATTAGCTACCTTTTAAAAATAATATATTAATAACTGGATAATAATCTTTCAAATAGCTGTGCCATTGTTTATTTAACGAGATATTTATTTTATTTTTAAATTAATTTTATTGATCAATTACAGTTGACATTTAATATTATTTTATATTAGTTTCAAGTATACAGCATAGTGGTTAGACATTTATATAATCTACTAAGTGATCCCCCCAGTAAGTCTAATACCCACCTGACACCATACATAGTTATTGCAATATTATTGACTATATTCTCTACATCCTTGTGACTATTTTGTAACTATCATTTGTACTTCTTAATCTTTTTTCTGTTATAAATAATGTCTTAATGATCATCTTTGATTATAAATCATTGTTTAAGTCTCGGTTTTATAGGATATGTTTATAAGAATAAAGTTAGGACAAAAGATCCAAACAATTTTAAGGCTTTGAGCAATACATGCTTTACTTTCAGAAAGGTTTTTACTAATTTCCATTCTCATCATTATGTCTGTTTTCTTATTTCCTTGCCAGCATTAACTATTATCATAAAACAACTATTTGTAAACATAACTGACAGCAATGTTATTTTTCTTCTGTGGATAATTGTTTCCTTTTTTCTTGCTTTCTGAATTTCTTACAATATCAAAACAATTCATCTTTTCCTGCACAGTTTTTCACTGTTTTATACATAGAAGTTGCTTTCTTATTCTTAGGTCAAATACAAACCTGTTTGTTTATAGTTTTTTTGTAGTATTTTATACATTGTTTAATATTTAACTCCTTAATGTTATTGAAAGGCTATGCACTCTCAGCTTCTTTATATTTCATCCCTAAGGGAAGAAAAAGACAATGGTTTCCATCTGTGGGGCATGTGGCACATGAGACAAACAGTGTGTACTACCTTTACATTACCAGCTTCGTATGTTGAAATGCTGAAAAGTTGCTAGAGTGATTAGAGTAACTGGTGAAAGGGATATTAGTCTGGGCTGGTGTTGTAGAGGAAATGAGTCTTGAGTAGAGTTTTGATTTAGAGAAGGACATAATATGGTCAAATAGCATACTGCACATCTGGAGACAAGGTTCAGAATATAAAAATAAAAATTTGCATTTCTAGAAGAGCCTGTATCTATTTCTCTGTGGTAATTGTTCTATATATAGTATGTTTGTGTGTGTGTATGTATGTGTGTATGTATGTATGTATGTATATAGAAAATATCTCAGAGACCATTTTGGATTATGTAGATAAAAAATTCATTTCTGGAATGATGAAATGATTTGCCTCAAATCACACAGCTAGAGTTAGCAATAGAATCCAGATTTCTGATTTCTGATTTGGTACTCTTTCCATTACAACAAATTGTTGAAAGGTCTATTTTATTAAATTGTAGATACTCATGGTGATCAAATTGAATTCAAATATTAAAAGTACTTTTTTAAAAAAATAATCTAAACACATGTACTTATAATTGAAGTTACAACATATAAAATATGTGCTAATGTAATTGATTTACTTTGTCTATAAGTAAACCATGTCAACATGCTAACAAGCTTTTCCTCTTCTTTCAAGAATGATGTCAAATTCTAATTAATCCCATTGTCACTTCTACTTTACTCCTTTAAGTAGTATAATGGCTGTGATATATGATTAGACTACACTTCAATTTTAAACTTTTTGATCTTCCAGCTTGATTATTTTGGCTGTCTTTTTTCTTAATTCTGTTATACTTACAAAGACAACAAAGTCTCAACTTTCAGACACACTCTAGAATTTAAATCACCATTATCTGGAGCTCTGGTATTTACCTGCTTGGCGTTATTTATTTATTTATTTATTTATTTGTTTATTTATTTGTTTATTTATTTTTAGATAATATAAAGGTAAACTTTATCTTTTAAATTTTAATTAGTTTAAAGAACACAGTGCATTGGATAGACATCTACATAGTTAGGAAAATGATCCCCCCTAATTGCTCTCTCCCTCGCTTGAAACTCCAACTAGCCAATGTATTAATGCTGATTGCATTCCCTATGCCATACTCCCTATCCCCATGATGATCCATCAGCTACTAATTTGTACTTCTTTAATCCTTCACCCCATTCTCGCTGTTTTTTATTTTATTTTATTTTATTTTATTTTATTTTTATTTTCTTTTTAATTAAATTTATTGGAGTAACATTGGTTAATACAATTATATAATTTTTCAGTTTTCCCAGCACCCTTTATTGAAGAGGCTTTCCTTTCTCCACTGTATGTTTTTGGCTTTTTTGTCGAAAATTATTTGCCCATATAAATATGGGTTTACCTCTGGACTCTAGATTCTGTTCCACTGGTCCATGTATCTGTTTTGCTGCTAATACCATGCTGTTTTGATTACTGTCACTTTGTAGTATAATTTGAAGTCAGGCTGAGTGATGCTTCCAGCCTCATTCTTTTTTCTCAGCATGCCTTTGGCAATTATGTGCTTCCATA
>CM053505.1:56825139-56887937 GCA_028627145.1 Eidolon dupreanum | reverse complement strand
TTTTGGTCTGTTTCTCCCTTTAGCTCTGTTAGTAATTGCTTTACATATTTAGGAGCTGCCTGATTGGAAGCATAGATATTAATAAATGTTATGTCTTCTTGGTTCATGATTACCTTTATCATTATGAAATGTCTCTCGATATTTTTCTTTACTTTTTTTGGTTTTGAAGTCTATTTCATCTGATATTAATACTGCTACTCTTGCCTTTCTCTGAATATCTTTTGCTTGAAATATTATTTTCCACTTGTTCACTTTGAGTCTATATTTGTCTTTGGAGCTGAGATGTGTCTCCTGAAGGCAGCATATAGTTGGATTTTGTTTTTTGTTTTTTGTCTTTTTTGATCTATTCTGCAACTCTGTGCCTTTTTATTGGTGGGTTCAATCCATTCACATTTAGGGTGATTATTAAAATATGAAGTCTTATTATAGCCATTTTATCTTTTGTTTTCTTGCAGCTTGGTGTTTCCATTGCTTTTTTGTCCTCATGCTTCTGTTTTCTTTATTTCGGTTGGCTTTTGTGAGTTTTCCCTCTGGTCCTTCTTGTTTTATGTTAAATACAATGGTTCTGAATATTTGGCATGGGTTACCTTTAGAAATAAGTTAAGGATATATATATACACACACACACACACACACACACACACACACACACACACACACACACATATATACATGGTCATCCATTTTCTTCTTCATGTGTCTTATCTCCATTCCCCTTTGTGAATTTGGATCATTGAATCCCTCCCTTTTCAGTTATTGTTATCTCAATTTGTTCTTATGTATGTTGAACATTCATTAATATCTTGTTATAACTAATCTCTTCCTATTATTTAAGCTTATAATAACTTGTTCTTAGTAATGGTTGCATTCCTCTTTTCTATTTGCTGATAATCACTTTACTCTTATTTATGCATTTTTTTTATCATTTTGTTTTAGGTGAACTGACCCCTTTCAGTATTTCCTATATTGCATGCCTTATAGTGGAGAATTCCTTCAGTTTTTTATGTCTGGAAAAGTCTTAATTTCCCCTTCATATCTAAAAGAGACCTTAGCTGGATACATTATTCTAGACTGGTAGTTCCTTTCACTTAGTAATTTAAATATTTGGTTCAATTCCTTTCTGGCTCTGAAGGTCTGTGCTGAGGTGTCCAAGGATAACCTGATGGATTAACTTTTATAAGTTACCATTTTTTTCTCTCTTTGTCATTCATTTTTGATAACTTTAATACAATGTGTCTTGGTGAAGGCTTTTTTGGGTTGAGATACTTGTGTGTTCTGTTGACTTATTGAATTCCAAGCTCCAGCTCATTCCTTAGATTTGGGAAATTCTCATCCACTTTTTGTCCGAAAATGCTTTCTAGTCCCTGCTCTTTTCCTCACCTTCAGTAAGGCACATTATTCTCATGTTTCCTCCTCTGATGATATCCTCTACTCCTTGAATTTCTCATTCATTATTTTTCATTCTTCATTTTCTCTCTTCTTCCTTTTGATTTATTTCTAGATTTCTGTCTTCAGTATCACTGATCTTTTCCTCCATTTGGTTGACTCAATTTCCTAAGCTTGCTATTTCATTTTTCAACTCTTGTAGTGTGTTCTTCATCTCCAGGAGTTCTATTTGGTTCCTTTTGAGGGTTTCAAACAGCTTGCTCTGCTCATCTAGTTGTTTTTTTTTTTTTTCAGTTCCTGAAATTGTTGATTTGAGTTGCTTTGGATATCACTGAGGTTTTTCAGAAGTACCATCCTGAATTCTCTGTCATTTAAATCTCATATTTCTATGGCGCTAAGCTAATTTTCTGGAGATTTTTCTCTTTCTTTCTGAGATGCCTTGTCAACTTGGTCGTTCATGGTGTTTAATGGACTATTTCTCTGCCTAAGCATTACTGGAAGTGTATTCTGCTGTTTTTCCAGAAAGAAGATTTATTATATGAAGGTCTCTCTTTAGCCTGTTGCAAAGAAGGCACTTTTCTTTTGGTTTCCAATGGGTGGCATCTAAGCCTCTTGGCCCTGCTTTATAGAAATCCCTAATAACACTCTTTTGATTTTCTTGTAGGTATTTGATCACGCTTGCTATCCTCAGTTTCAGTTCTTGTCAGTGTCAGCAATAGTCTCAGCAGTGTTTGCTCAGATTCCCCTGAGGTTCCATGGTGTTCGGTCTCATAGGGTATGGGGGGAGGGGCCCTCTGGGTTAGTGGCTGGGGGCTGTGGCTAGCCTCAGTTTTGGAACCGCAGCCAGCAAAAACCAGCCTTTTTTTCTATGTGGTCCTTTCTTGCTTCTCTGCTTTCTGCTCTGACAAATAGGCCCTGCAGCCAGCTGGTCATGGGGAGTTCACAGCTATCCCAGGCAGGTATGTTCAGGGAAATCGTCACATGAACTCTCCACTCCTCACCTCCCCCTTCTCCTGGAGGGAGCTCCAGCAGCTGTGAGAGACAGCTTCTTTATTTTTCTCAGTCCACCATCCGACACCCAGGGTTCTGACCTGTGGTAGCTCTTATGCACAGATCCCATGCTCAGACATGCTCGTGTGCAGTATGGGTGTTTTTTGTTGAGTTTTAGTTGCTCAGCTTATTGTTGTTTCAAGGGGAGAGATCTAGGGACATCTCTCACTTCACCATGTTTCCAAAGATCTTGTTAGTTTTGTTAGATATGACACTTAGCTTGCATTATGTAGGAAAATGTCCTTATTTCTCATATTTGATATATTTAGGGATGAAATATTATGAAATAATTTACTCCTCTAGTGTGAAAGTAATCCCTCAGCTCAGGTGCCTCATCCCCTATCGCCTCAGGACTTTTGCTCCAGTATGTTCCCCCAGAGAAGGGATGATTATGCAGTCCACCTTCTTCAGGCACCTCTGGCTGGCTCCTTCCTTAGGCTTTCAAACACACTCTAGTTATTTTTTAAGAAAATAAAGGAAGCTTCTTTGACTTTACCTCCAGGACAGTCTTATCTTTTGCCTCCCCATTCAAGGACACTTTTTAAAAAGACTTATTAGCTCTGGATGTCTCTGGATCCTCACCTCCCACTCACTCCTTTTTTACTCTAATTTGGCTTCCAACTCCATCAAACTGAAGAAATGTTTGTCAGTATATCACCAGTGCTTTTCTTCTTGTTCCTTTCAATGGCCATTTTATGGCCCTCTTTATTCCTGTTTTTGTTACAGGTTTTTTTTTTCTTCTTCTTAAAGAAGTCCCTCCAACATTTCCTGTAATACTGGCTTAGTAGTCATAAATTCCTTTAGCTTATTATTGTCTGGGAAGCTTTTTATCTGTCCTTCAACTCTAAATGATAGCTTCATTGGATAAATTATTTTTGGTTGTATATCCTGGGTCTTCACCCTGTTGAATATTTTTTGCCAAGCTCTTCTGTCCTGCATAGTTTCTTTTGAGAAATCAGCTGCCAGTCTTATAGGTATTCCCTTATAAATAATTATTTCTTTTTCTCTTGCTGCTTTTAATAGTCTTTCTTTGTATTTAACCTTTGGCACTTTAATTATGATGTGTCTTGGTGTGGGCCTCTTTGTATCTCTATTTGGATTCTCTGAGATTCCTGGGGTTTTATGTCCATTTCCTTCACCAGGTGAGGGAAGTTTTCCATCATTATTTCTTCAAACAGCTGTTCAACATCTTGTATTCCTTCTGGAATGCCAATCAGACAGATATTTGGACCCTTAATAATATCCCATATGCTCCTTAAATTATTTTTATAGTCTTGGCATATTATCTCTTGCCATTCTGCTTGGAGATAAGAAAAGGAAAAATAAAAAGAATGACTTTATGTGTTTCAAGATTAAGTGACTGGGAAAAATAAAAACATAAGAAGAAATGATTTGTGGAAAATATAATTAAGTGATTTTGATAAATATTAACTAAGCAGTGATATTAAAATGGAGAAGTAAGAATATTTGTAGTGTACTCAAAGACCTGGTTCTGCCAAGGGAATGTTTGACCTTCCAATGTACAAAGAGACTGTGCTGATTTGAGGCACATGACAAATTTATACATTTGAGGCAAATTATATATATATATATATATATATATATATATATTATAAGATATATATATATTATATAAGATTAAGTATAACAATGAAATATGTATATATAATATGTATATATGTATATGGTTGGACTGGGTCTTTAGGGCATAATGATCCATGTTAATCCTATGGGAACTTGCTAATTCATAATTGGGGAATACATCCACATACCAGCCCTAATGGAAGAAAATATTGTTTTTTTTCCCTATTAACCTATTTCTCTCCATTGGGGAAAAAATTATATCTTAAGAGGAATTTAGTCACTTAGAATAATAGCAAGTTCAACGTAAAGTCTGATGTAAAGGGAACTGCAGTGACAGTGTGTCCACCAGAGATAGAAAAATGATTAAGGTGAAAAGAGGCAAATCTTTGAGAAGTGTTTTATTGGTCCTGACTAGACAATGTCAACGCAACTTGTTAGACAAGTTTGAATATTGTTCTTCCTTGGATTCACTTAGGAAATGCAATACATTTCTCAGAATCTAGAAGCCTAGATGCCATTCCTAGGTATTGAGAAGTGTTGAATTGTTGAGAAGGTAACCCCTGTGAATTGCTTTAGACAATCATAACCTTAGCATGATATTTTGGGCTTTAACAATAAACTAATATCTCAATCAAAATCTATTTGCAGGATTTCTCTTTTGTAGGAGATCACAAAATTGGACAATGCAAGTAGAACATGAAGTGATTCTGCTCCGGGGGGTCAGACTTGAATGGCCTTGTATGTATATGTGGTAATGTTTAATGAAATTCACCCATCTCTTTTGCATGTTTAATGGCTTTGCTCTGCTTTAGCTTTTATATCTGTAACTCTTGTGTTAATTACACAGTTTTTCAGATGATTCTTTTTTTATTTATTTTATTTTATTATTTTTATTTTTTAGGCGAGGCAACCTTTGGTTGACCTCACAAATTGCAAGGATCTTGTCAGCTTACAATCCCTTGTTTTTTATTTTTTATACCTACAGCACCTGGTCTTCCTAGGTTGTCTCCCATCCAAGTACTAATCAGGCCTCACCCTGCTTAGCTTCTGAGATCAGACGGGATAGGTCTTGTTCAGGGTGGCATGGCCATAGACCCAGATGATTCTTTACCAACAATTTATGTCTAAGAAAATTTATCTCCTTATTATTTCAGTGGGCTTGGCTCAGTAGTGGAGTAAACTTTTTTTCTAGGAAGGGACACCCAGCATCTCCAGAAAGTGAGCAGGCATTTCTGGGCCAGCTGGTTTGAAAAAATAATATTTTTTTTCTCTTGATTTGTATCCATGACTGTTAATTTGAGACCCATATTGTGTAAGATTGAAAAGAGACCGATTTTACCTTGCTGAATTTTCTGTGTCCTGCATGTATTGATTAAAAAGAAATGGGGCTTGTGGCATTGCAACATATACTCAAACAATATGTCTTCAGCCAGGGAAGTGACTTCGTGTCTAGCAAAGGCTTTGAAATACCTTCTGCCAATTTTAATCTACTTAAAGAAACTGCTTTGTGTTGCTAGAGAATAGCTGACCCTGACATCCTACTTACATTTTATACTTGAATAATGAGAAAAATCTCCCTGCAGTAAATGTTCAGTTTATGTTGTTTTTCCTGACATCAAAAAGAAAAAAAAGAAGCTTTATGAAATAATGACGCTATCCTCAGGTGAACATAACAGTTTGTCCTTAATATCTTCATCAATAGTTAGAGTTAGAAAGGTCAGCTCATCTCAAAACTAAAGTTGGAATTAGCTGTCCAGAAATGAAACCTGGCAAAGAAGGCTGCAGGCTCATCTAGAAAAGCTCCAGGTCTGCATCTCAAATGCATAAGTTTAATAGTTTAATAGTTTAATAGTTTTCAGTATTTATCTTTGATATCTTGACAAAGGGTTTTCAGAACTTACATAGCCTACCTTTAGGCCAATGTAAATCCTTGCTAGTTTTCTGTTTCAATTATTCTGCTCAAACCTGTGAGCAAGATTTTGAAGGAAGTCCCTATAGGAGCCCAGGTATCAGTTTTTGAAAATCACTATGATGTTTATTAATTTATTCATGCAATCGGCATTCCTTTAACAAATATTTTTTGAGCACCTGTTATGTTCCTGTCACTGAGATAGACACTGGGGACACAAATAGACTGAAAGTCTAGGTTAATAAGTGCCCCATGGGTGAACTTAACTTCCATGCAAAAATCAATCTTAATTATTTTTACCATTTAAAATTGACCTAAGTGTGCGAAACTCAAGTGCTTTCCTCATTAAACATATATTTATTCCCTTCTTTCCTTTATTTTGAGATATTTACATTTGATTCAAATGGTTGTTCTGATATTTATCAGCTGTGTGATCTTGGGTACATCACTTAACCTTAACTATTTTCCTTACCTGTAAAACAATGTTAATAATAGTACTTGCCTTATGAGGTTGTTTTGAAGATTAAATGAGGCAGTCTCTGACATAAAATTGCAATTTAATAAGTTTAGGCTATATTAGTTCTTTTGCTTTGAAAGACAACCTATTCACCTCTATTGTTTATGGGAAGTGTGGACATGAAAAAAATGAGCACACAGGCAAATAGTGAATTGTTGTCTCCTCTCCCTTTAAGAAAGTCTTAAATGTACAAGAACATTGAGGCCATTTAAATTTTTGGTTTACCTTAAAATAAGTAAGCCTATGTTATCCAGCTTGATGGCAAACCACTCAGGTTTGATTAGAGATTCAGCACTTGGTATGCTTTTACTCTTGGTATATTGAAGCCAATTTCATCATGATTTCTATTTCAAAAGCAGGTAGCTTGACCAGTTTACATTAATTCCATCACTGCACAACTAAATGTACCCTCTAAACCTCTGAGAGATAGGTTCATGGGTTATGTTTTGTGTATGTGAGAGATGCTTGTACTTTGAAAACAATTCTTTTTTACTTCCTCCCCCCGCCCCCCAGAAGAGGATTTTCCTTTAACAAGATACTTTTGTGACCCGTGATATCTAATGATAAAAAAGGAGACTATTGTTACCTCATTCTAAAAGGAGATACAAGACATTGGTCATTATTTCATATGGAAACAATGACTTGGCTGAAGTCAACATAATTATCAAGGTAGCTATCTTTCCACTCTTTATAAACTGTGTCACCTGTATTACCTCAAGCTACAGTCAACTACTGGAGAATAGTTGCGTAAAATAAAGTTGGTGGTTTTATGTTATGAATATATATCATTTGGAAGGTAATTTCCCTGAAAATCAACACATCCTCAGAGCTGATGTATGACCTTGCTGTCTTATGGTATTAATGAGCTCCCTAAAGGTAATATCAGTAACAAAAATTATGCAGTTTTTTTTTCTTGTAAATTCTATCATAAGGTTTAATAATTATTTATACACAATGTTCAATGTAATATTCTTTGGTTCAGTCTAGATAATTATTCTTACATAGCTGGCTGTAGGTATATGTTAACACCTTTTATTGTCTGTATTCAGAAACTGGCTTAGTTGAAGATAGGCATATCTTATCTGCAAATGAAGCCAAGGGCTTTATCCTAATATCATGAGATAACCAAGCTATTTAAAGCTTCCAGCACAGTTGGTTCCAACTTCAGATAAGTGGGCCAAAGAAGACCATATTAAAGAAAAAAATTATCTGCTGTTCTATGCTTCTTTAATTAACTTGGGAAAGGTTCTCACATCTTAGTTATCTCAGGTACCATTGTGTTTTATTGTATTGTTTACCATTACTGATACCCTGAACTTTGTATTATTAGTAGGCCACTTTAACACATGTTGACATTCAAGTTGTTATTGTTTTAATAATTTTCTATATTTCAGCAAGACTCTGAAAATAGGCTAGTTCCCATATAGGGGCTGTGAGTAGTGACTGCAGACTTGAATCTTACCTTTGCAATTGATGACTCTAGTATATCTTTTTCCCGTTACTCACATATTTCTCTTTTTATTTTTTTGGTGAGAACATTGAAGTTCTACTCTCTTAGCAAATTTCAATTATATAATACAGTGTTATCAACTATAGTCACCATGTTTAACATTACATCCTCAGACCATATTCGTCTTATAGCAGAAAGTTTGTACCTTTTTACCAAACTCACCCCATTTCCCCCACTTCCCAGCCCCTAGCAACCAATATCTTCAAAAATAAATATAATCTCCTTGAACTTAACCTACTTCAGAGAGATGTGTTGGTGATTAACATGGGAGTGCCCATATATAAAGACCTAGAATGATGCCTGGCATATAATGGGTACTTATTAATGGGTAGGCAATATTATTATTATAACTTCAAACTGGCCTCACACAGAACATTTAGTATTAATTCTATCATGTGAAAGATAAAAGCAGGCATTTTTTCTTCCTGGAGAATTGAAAAAGCTAAGGTGTTCAGCTCCTTAGTAAGGCAGGCCTCCGTCTCCTGTGCTCACCAACACAAAGCAATGAGGCACAGAAATCCAGAGGCCAACTCTAAATACTTTGAAAAGTATTTGTCTCCAGAAATATTTTGACGAGCTCAGTTACCTGGTTAGAATTTAATGTTACCAGTAAACAGCTAGCTAATATAAATTTGGCTGTCCTGTAATATGCTGAGTTAAAACTGTCAGAAGCAGTGTTGTATAAAATAAATGAGTTTTATAGGACTATGTCACTATAAGTTGAGCGCATCAACTCAGTCATGTTTTTTACTTATTAATTTCAAACCCTTGAAGAATTTTTTTTTGTGTGTGTGTGTAAAATGTGGCTCAGAAAGAAAAAAAATAAAAGAAAATAAAAGAAAGGTGAAAGCAAACCCCTACCAATCCATTAAAATGCAGCAAGCAGTGGTGATGGCTAGCAGTGTCTAGCAATCTTTCATGGTACCTTATCTATCAGCCTTAAAATTGTCATCATTAAAAAGTTATTATTAGAGCACTAATGTGGTTGATTACTCACACTAGTGTAATAATTTGCTCTTGGGGCTAGAGTATTTGGGGAACATGCACAAATGCGAGTTCCTATTCATACTAAGGTGATAAGGCATTTTTGGTAAGGCTGTGAATGAGGCTATGACTATTGAGAAAAAAAGAATTTCAATGAAAAAATATCAAAACATGAGTACTGATCATATAAGAGACCTCTATGGGCTAAGACAATGTCTTATTAACTGCTTTACTTTCCACTGTATTCTTAGAACTAAATACAATGCTTAACCCACAGTATGTTGTTGACTAATATGGGTCAAGTTGAATTTTATAAAAAGCTTGACTGATACATTCAGTGTTTACTTTTGTCCACACTGTAGGGAAGATGGACAGTAGAGCTCTTCCTACTAATAGCTCTGAAATAAACATTTTCTTACTAGTCTGCTGTCCTATTGGAGGAATCAACACTGCAGTTGTTTCCCATGTCAAGTCCTCTGCGAGCTTTTTGGAGGTCTTAAAATTCACAACTCCTAAATATTGGGAAAAGAAAAAAGAAGTTAAAATGTCAGATATGGGCTCTTGCATTCACATTTTATAGATGAAATATTTAGTGTTTTAAATTAAACATGCCTCAAAAATCTTATTCAGGAGAGGCTTTTTGCAACCATCCTGCTTACAGAGCTCTAACCTTGAAAAAAATCTGCATATGAATCAAGGTCAGCCTGTTGGAGCCTCTCTAGCCAAAGTCTAAATTCAAAATCTCAACTTCAGGGAAACAGCAGGGGCTTGGGTAGAGGGTGGGAGTAGAGAATACCAGGGGAATGACATTTAGGGTCCTAGTACAAAATCTATATGATAGTTTAGGTTGATAAATTATTGCTCCTTCTGCAAGGCTTTTTGTTGTTATTGTTGTTCAAATCAGGCCATTGGAAATGAAAGAAATCATTTCTAGAGGCTGCCAAACAACAAAAACTTAGCCTATGTTGATAGGCATATAGTGTCCATTTTAAAGAAATTCATGGTCCTACTCTTCAGTTGGTCAACTTATATTTTTAGTATTCTGTTCTAGATATTACATTTTGTGTGGAGTATTGGTCAACCAGGATGTATTTAGACAAGGGGGACCAGGATAAGGATGGGTTTGGAAATCAGACGTGGGAGGAACTATTGGGCATAACACGAATCATTCACTGTTAAAACTCTTAAATGTTTCTCATGGAAGTTAGATAAAGATCTTTATGTAAAGATCAAGATCAAACTCTCACTAAGGACTAAGGTGCCTTAAAGTGAGGAAGAAAAAATAAAGGAATACAAGTTTTATTTCTAGAAAGTCATTCTGTTCCACTGTCCTACCTACTTTTACTTCTCACATCCCCCACCCTGCTACACACTACATTCAATCTGCACAGCTTACTTAGAACACAATGCAATGCAATACAATATAATGCAATATACAATACAGTGCAATAAAATACAAATCTACCTTGGCATGATTTAGTTCCTGCCTACTTTTCCAGCCTTATTGCTTATGTTTTTTTAGTCACTCTTTCCTATTTCAGTAACATTTTTTCTGTACTTTGCATGCACTCACGTTTTACTTGTCCTCAGGAGGAAGCTTTGTATTCTTGTATCTAGAATGTTCATTGAAAGTCAATTGTCAGAAGCAATATTTGCTCTTGTGAAAGTAATATGTTCTTCTTCCCTCCCTCCACATCTGACTGTGTTTACTACTTTCTATTTGTCATTTTTTTTAGCAGTTTTACTATGTAATGACTAGGTGTGGTTTTCTTTGTATTTCTACTACTTGGCATTCAATGAGCTTCTTGAATTTGTGAATCTTTTATCAGATTTAGAAAAAAAAATCAGCCAAATATTCTTTCTGTTTGATTCCTCCTTTCTTCACTGTTTTGGCCTCCTGTCACATGTTATAAAATTTGCTCTGGAAAATTTAGACTCCGGTTTTTGTCTTCCTGGCCCATGAGATCACCAAAAGTCTCTGCTAGCATCTTTGACTCTTAGCCATTGCTTTCTGCTCAACTTCTCACTCTCTCTTGACCTTTATGAAAAATTGGCAAATCCATTATGAGGAAAGCAGTGCACAGAGATTTGACTTCATCTTGGTGAGCTTTCTCTCTGGGATCTTAACTCTTAGTTTCTGTGCGGCAACTTTGCCTTTAAACAATTTTTGTTTTAGTTTATCCTTTTTTTTATAGTTTATAGCTTTTCTTGGCAGATATATTTGTTGACAAAATGTTTCTCCTGAAATTGGTAGCTAGAAATAGAATTATATTATTGTTGTTATTATTGGTTCGAATTTATTTTTTGCTGGTATTACAA
This sequence comes from Eidolon dupreanum, assembly GCA_028627145.1. NCBI lineage: Eukaryota > Metazoa > Chordata > Mammalia > Chiroptera > Pteropodidae > Eidolon > Eidolon dupreanum. The sequence goes on along the minus strand of CM053505.1, from coordinate 56,876,678 downwards.
ATGAGTGTATGTATGTGCATTTTGAGTAGGTAGCTACCTTCATGCCACCAGATTGAAGGATTCCCACAGTTTTGCTGCCTTGATGTATATTCTCTGTGACAATGGTGTCACAATATTTCTATGGGGCTTAAAATCTTCCATGTTGGGGACATTCCATTAGGTTAAGGTGCTATGACTTCAGTTTGCAACAATATTATCTGATTGGGTTTTTAATTTCCCACAGTGTGTTTTCAAAGAATATTCTCCCTTTAAGAGGTTCCACAAGAAGGATATCTGTGCTCTCAGGCTTGTTTTTATAGTGAAAGTGATTGGGGAATCAGAATGGAAAAAGAAACTTGTAACATCTATTGAAGCCCAGACTCAGAATTCTTAAAACATTACTTCTGCTACACTCATTTGCCCAAATAAGTCAGAACTTTAGCTAGCTCAGGTCCAAGTGGTAGTGAAGTAGACTTTGTCTGTTGATGGGAGAAGCAGCAAACAATTGTTTCATTCTTTGCCACTTTGTGGCAACAGTTTAACCACAAGCCAGTTCTGTGTTGTCTTTGAGAAGTAAAGTAGTTGAGGTCCTTCAGAAACACATATCAGGACAGGATAAGATGTGTAAAAATTTATTAGGGAAAATGCCTGAAGGTAAAGGAGAGGGAGCTAGAAATGGCATGAAGTACCTTTAGACCACATTGCAGATTTGACTCTTATGATGGAGAAAAGAAAGGAAGGAGGATTATGTAGAAATTGCCTTAGACTACAGCAAGTTTCAAAACTATGTCTGGAAACCGAGCAAAAGATCATGACTTTTTATCAGTGCAAGCTCCCTTAGCCTCCTGCCTGTCTACTCACATATTTTTCACCTCATAAATGTTGATTAGCATCCTTGTTGGTTGTTCATCTGTATTGCTCATAGGGACACCATGTTCCACTAACCGTCTCTACTACTCTCTGTGGGTAAAGCTCACTTATCCATCCCTCTATATTACTGGTTGTTGTTGTAATTGTGGCCTCTTTGCTTCAGACAGTTAAGCCTTGTCTCTTGTCTTCTGTTACTTCAGGGTCCTATTATCCCCATGGATATTAACAAGCCCAGTTCCGTGAAAAGTTTTCCTATCATCATCTCTGATCTGAAGAGGTCAGCCAACACTGAAATTTTTAATGACACTGGTTCCCCTTTCAGCAGTGCATTCCTTAGTGAATCATGTGTCCTCTGGGCCTACATATGAAACACTTGGCTGGGTCTTTTGACCTTTCGTCGTATAGTCATTCCAGCCTGTCCACTTCCCTGAGACTGTGTATCTCTTCCTCTATTGTATGTTAGGGTACCTCAGGCATTTCTACTTCATTCAACAAAGACCATTGCTTTCTCCAGGCTCAAAAGAACCATACTAGCAGTGAGTTTGCTCCATTCTCTAGGGTCCATGTTAGAGTGTTAAAATCCCATGTCCCCATAAAGTATCACTAAGTCAATGAATTCTTGCTTATCCAGTGTTGTATTCTGGTAGCTTCAATTAAGCACCTTTGAAGTCCAATCCTAGGAGTACTTCCCTGACTCCCACTGGCACAAGCTAGCTGATTCTTGCAGCTCCTTCAGGTGATAATCTTTTTTTCCCCTTTCCAGGTCCAACATTTTCCCAGACAAGTTCCCTTGGGATTTAACCTAATTAAATACCTAATTGACAGGAGAGAAGGTAGGAACAACTCTTGAGGGATGGGAGTATGGGGGGACTGACGCTGTAATGTTTCAGAGGAAAGGCCTCTACAGCATTTTTCAGCACAGCGAAAGTGTTAGCTCTTACAGAAAAGGGTATGATATCTCTGCAAGTTCTGAGAATTTGGGTGTCTGTAGAGTAAGCATTCTCAGGAGAATTCATCCAGATATCCACCTGCATTTTCAGGTCCCTGGCTTTCCACTCCAGGTCCTAACCTAAGTATAACAAACCTTCCTTCCCTGAACATTTAAATGTCTCTGGAGCTCTGTGAATTTGACTGTAAGATCCGGTGTCTCCTCCTCAGCAGTGTTCCACTACAGGAGATAAACACCTCTATTAATCTACCAACACCTGTGGTTTTAACCCTTAGCCTGTTTGTTAACAGCTCTCTGTTTCTCATTAAGCCTATTCAGGTCATCCACATAACTTAGCAATAACTATTCTACTGCATTGTTTTTGTAGACATATTCTTCCCATGTTTTTAAAATGTTTGAATCATTGTTCTTATAAGAGCATTCCCCCCAGTGGAACTTTTCCTCAGGTCACTTATCAATTTGGCTGCCACTTTGTCCCAGGTGCTAATTGTATTCCACCTAACACTTAAGACAGCATTTTCTTACTACATAGTGAGTGAACCAGTCCCCAAACACCATATTACTGACTATTTTATTGGACCTCTCCTGGCACCATTTGTGTTAGGGTCCTCTGAGAAGAAATCAAGATGGGATTAGAGGTGAAATAGATTTATTGAGAGAAATTCCTTTGAAAGACCAAAGGGAAGGAATTGATTAAAATTGAGACATACTTCAGACCTTGATGTAAATCATATGCTTGTGAAGGAGAGAGGAAAAGAAAGAGGACAGAGTAGGAAGACTGAAGCAAGGCTTGAGAGTTTGATCAGATCTTTAGGGAGTCCTTGAGCTAAAGTTATGCAGTGAAGGAATTCTGCACCTCTCAGTAATGTGTCACTATTTGTTCCTCTGCCACACTGTCACTGGTTTAGACCAGCCGATGGGAAGAGTGACTTTCATGTAAACGTGGTGCTAAATACAGATGGGCAGCAGCTGGGACCATCAGTCAATTTTGCTCTGTAAAGCAGGAAATCTGTGGTAGAAATAAAAGCCTAGCCATTTTGAGTAACATAAGCTGCATAAATTTTCTAAATGTTTTAGATATTATTGCTTCATAAAGCAATTTCTGTTTGGTGGAGTTTTTGTTTGTTTGCTTACTTTAGCCAGTCCTCCTTAAACTTTAAAGTTTCCTTCCTAATTTCATTTGGATTGACATCTGTCTTTTTACAGAATTACACTAGCGTGAAAGTTTTATTTGGCAATATTCAAGGTAAGATTTAAGCAATAAAATGTTTGGAAGACTCAGCCAGTTTCTGCTCTTAACCTAGGTAGTCTCCTTATAAAAGTGATAGATTTCTTGGTAACTAGTCAGCCTAAGTAAATGAGTGGAGATGAGTTCATTTATTCTCTCTCTACAACTCAAAGAACAAAGTTCATGTACAATTATTGGTAGGTCAGTTTGTCATTTTTCACATCATTTTGGTCCACTTGTATTTTCTTGGATGAATAGATAAGTACTGATGATACAACTCTGATGGCATTTTATTTTATGAAACACAAGAAATATTATGATATGGTTCCCATGGGAACCTCACCTCTGTCCCTTTGTGCTACTCTAATGTTTAGAAAACAGCAGGTAAATCAGCAATAATTGCTACTTTAGTTGGATAATACTGAAGGCCATAGGCCCAATAGAAGACACAAATATATTAGGATCCATATTTGGAAGTTGTTTTTAGAAGTCTTGATTCTGACCTGCTTATGACCTGAACAGGGCTCTAAGGGTATATATACACTGTAGGCTAATTTGTAGGCTTTGAGTTTTGATGTTTAACATGCTGTTATGGTACAATGGAGAACATACTGGGTTACCTGATTCCTCAAATCTCGGCTATTGCATCAGTATCTTTTCAACCGTAGGCACCACATAGCTTATCTTCACACATTTTAGTGGCTTTTGTTGCAACTTGGCTAAATAGAATATAAACCAGATGAGATAAGGTGAATTGTTCAAGAGCTGATGTTTCTAGTCAAGTTGTCTATTTTTCCAATGCTGGATCCAGATTTTTGATGCTGGGTAGTCAGTGTCAATTTTTATTTGGAGGGCTAATATCCATTATACAAACTTGTAATCTCTGGTATGGTGAATAAACTCAACTCATGAACTGATATAAATGTTAATGTGCTATGCACAATTACCAAATGCTGTTATCTGAGGGGTATTGAGGCAAATTTTCTTGCAGTTAAATAGCTATCTACCTTTTTATTGCAACACAGAATTCTTCCACATTGGAATTATCTCTTTGTCTGATCAACAACAATGGCATGGTATTGAAGGACACTGTGAAAATACATTTGTTATTTGAAAGAGTTTGACATGCCTTTACACTGGGTGAATGTCCTTATGAGATTTAGTATCTGAAAGCTTATCCACCTTGAAGTCACATAAAAGTACCATGAACAATCTGTTCAATTTTTAAAGTAAAGTGGGAGGGGCTTGAATCTTTAGGTTTTAAATCCGTAGCTCTGAGAGAAGAGATCTGGCAGCCCTGAGAAAGATTAATGACACTTCCATTATGGAGATATTATTTAATATATTGTCATTATCATATGCTAAATGAGCACTTATGAGTGACCAGGTGCCATTACTACTGTCATCATATACTAAATAAAAAAAAAAAACAGCTATGAACAGCTAATGTATCTTTAAGTTATTACTAGGGGAAAATACTCCAATAGGAAGAAATTAGTTTATCACATATAATAATAAATTTGGGGTGATACTATGTTTGAGTGTGTGTATGTATGCTTGTGTGTGTGGTTTCTTAAGTCTGTTGTATATGTACCATACATTCTGTCTAACACATCCTGTCTGATTCTATAAGACACAATCAAATGTCTCAGACACTACAGGCATAAGCCTTCATAAAAATAACTCAGGACCCTCTGTTCTGCATAGCATTTCAAGGTTTTTAGAATGCATTTATATTGATTACCTCATTTAATGCTGTCCACAAAACTGTGGTGTTTGCAAGATTATTGACTTGGTAGAATTAAAAATACTGAGGTTCAGAAAGGATAAATAATTAGTCTAATGTCACACAGTTTGTAAGATGTAAAGGTGGGACTACAAACCTGATCTTCTGATCCCTCTTATAGTCTTCTGGGCAGAGGTTAAATGATCAAGTGAGGCCTTAAAGGGGGAAATAACTCTGGATGCATGTGTGTCTCTACGTACACCAGAAGTTGTGGGATTGAGTTGTTGTAGAAAGAACTGATCATTACCTGAGACCAAAATTTGATGAAAATCATGCTTATTTGTCCTTGTTCAATATTAAGATTTTATGAGGTCCTCTTTTTTTATATTTAATTTTTTCCTATTTATTTATTTAAAAAATCTATTACTTTATTTTCACTGTTTTTCATCTCCCACATTCAATTTACTTTTCAAATTTTTATTAAATTTATTAGAGTGATATTGGTTAATAAAATTATATAGGTTTCAGGTGTATAATTCAATAATATGTCATATGTATATTGTATTGTGTGTTCATCACCCAGAGTTAAATTTCCTTCCATCACCTTATATTTGATCCTCTTTACCCTAATCTACTTTCTCTACTCCCTTCTTCCCTCTGGTAACTAATAAACTGTTGTCCTTGTCCATCAATCTCTATTTGTCTGTCTTGTTCATTTACTATTACCTATAATCTAAACCTATAACCCTTCCAAGCCCACCACCAAATATTTATGCAACTCCTTTTAATTAGTACTCTTCAAGGCACCAAGGATTTATGTGATCATATAATTTGGGCCTAGCATTGCAAAGAGTTTGGTATATTTCCAAGTCTACTTTCTTTACAACTCTTATTAGTAACCAAGTCTTTCATGAGTCCTCCCATAAAGCTGTTCCTCCTCTCTGCTCTCTGTAATAAACTGTATTATTTCTCATTCCATATTGTGACATGACTATTGGTGTAACTGTCATTTGTCTTACTTGACTGTGAGCTTCATGAGAATAGAGACTGCATTTTACTCATCTTTGTGTCCTATTACCTAAAACTGTACTGGAGTCATAATAATAGGGACTTAATATATATTTTTGAACAACTAAATTGAAGGTGAATAGGTTTATATTAGATATTTATGAATTGAATTGAAAGCACTTAGTATTTATATGTTTAAATCCTTCATAACTTCTGCTAAGACGGACATTATTTTTTCACAACAGATTCTTATGAATTTTTGTTTTTTATGTACATTCAGTCTAATTTTTTATACTTACGGGTCTTATATCTATGCTTCGTTTCAGTTAAAATTTTAATATATTAACGTATTTTATAGAATTGCACAACCACTCATTTTTTAAATCTGAGTTCTTGAAATTCCATTTTCAGTGAGATATATATAATAATTAATCCGGGAATGCCTGAATGAAAATCTGGCTTTGTTTACCTTCCCCAAACTTAAAAAAAAACATTGTTTACATTCATAATTTATTTGTATATTATTTTTTAAGCAAAATGTTTAATAAAAATTACATTCTCTGGAAGCTCTGTTCTTTTAATTTTCCATCCTTTTTTAAAATTATTATTTTTTTCATATCCTCTTTGTCTGCATTGAACAACATTTCTTTTGTTGAATCAGGAAACATTTATTTGGAGAGAATAATCAAAGAATTTTATATTTAAATCTGGAACTGAGTCTTGCCAAATGAATCTAGTGACAAACTTGTCCCTTGCCTCAATTTTTCATTGCTAAACACACTATAAGTGCATAATAAGTTTGACATTATAAGAATGCTTTGTACTCCTGATATCTCTCTTCAGCCATTTGTGTTCTAGGGAAACTGCTTTGATTTTCCAAAGAAAATTTGCTTTATTAACATCTGCAGAATGCTAGACTATCCAAAGGAATGAAAAAAGTCAATTGCTAGATGTTTCACTTACAAAATCCCTATCTATAGAAGTTTCCACTATCCAAATATTTAGTGTAATGGAGAGAAGGCCAATGAAGAAGCCAACAAAGAAGAAGAACCTCATTGGTTCTAGACAAAACTTTGAAATGGAGATTCATTTGGTGAGCTTTCATCTTTTCTTTTTGTACTGCTCTCTCTCATTGTTCCCTTTCTGCTTAATCTATTAAAGCCTTAGCCCATCAATTTATAAAACATCTGTCACATAGAATCAAGAATTTAATAAGGTGATGTAGTTTATTATATATTATTATATTATACACAGATATAAAAGATTATTAATAATATTATTAAAGCTAGTTTTTATAAGTAAAAACAATCAGATAAATTTCTTTCTTTCTTTCTTTCTTTCTTTCTTTCTTTCTTTCTTTCTTTCTTTCTTTCTTTCTTTCTTTCTTTCTTTCTTTTGTTCTTTCCATTGCATGAAGGCATAACAACTAATAATAGCTAAATTGGCCATGCAAGTTGTGTATGAATTACAATGCCAGAAGAATAAATCTCCAGTAATGGAGACTCAAGTATCTATGTAAAAGGCATAAAGGGGGCATAGTGTAAAATATTTTAAGGTAATGTCTTTCTGGAACTTATGAAATCACATTTCAGTAGTGGACATCTAGTTTTCTTATGAATAAGGCTTTTGTGGGGTGGACCTGCAACATTTAGAGGAATTTGCAGACACTTCTATGTTGTTTAAATACAGACTGCAGGTGAAGAAGTGAGAAGCTATGTGGCTAGAAGTGCAGGCAAGATCTTTTCTCATGGATGCCCTCTTTGATACTAAAGAATTTGAATTTTCATCCTGAAAAAAAAAAAAAGATGAGCTTCTACAGAGACCTAACTAAGAATGTGGCACAATCAAATTTGCGATTTTGGAGAATGACTTTAAAAAAAAGTAACAGTAAGCCGGCTAGGATGAGAGTGGCTGTGGCTGTGATCTGGAGAATGAATTGCAGTAGGAAAAAGTAGAGGTAAGTATCCACTGGAAGGCTATTGAACAAATTCAAGGCAGAGATGATGTAGGCTTAAATTAGAATATTTACTAGAGAGAAGGAGATGCATCTAAGAGGTCAGAATAAGAAAGAATGTGCCATAGCTGAGTGCAAGCAGGTTTTGTTGAGAGAGCAGAAAGATACTTAAAGAAAAGGTCTTATAAGGTTGAGAAAATTATGTGATATAGACTGATAATTTGTATCCTCTCAAAGTTCGTGTGTGTTGAAACCTAATTTCAATATGTTCATAATTGGAAGTGGGGCCTTGAAGAGGTGATTAGGTCATGAGGGTTGAACCCTTATGAATGGGATCAGTGTCCTTATAAAAGAGACCCTAGAGACCTCACATGTCCTTTCTACCAAGTAAAGACACAGTAAAAAGATGAAGATGGTCATCTATGTATTAGAAAGTGGGTCCTCACCAGAACTCAATCTATAAGCACCTTGATCTTGGACTTAGCCCTCAGAACTGTGAGAAATAAATTTCTGTTCATTATAAGTCATCCAATCTATGGCATTTTGTTGTAGCAGCCTGAACAAACGAAGACATCATTTAAAGGAATCCACCGAAAGATTTTAAGCAGGGGTGCAAAGTGACAAAGTAGAATTTGGAATGAATTGGGTAAATAGATGATAGAATAAAACAGAATCAGAAATGTCAAAAAGTTATTTATTTTAAAGAATAACTTTGTTGTGGCTCCTGAACTTTCTAGTGAGTTTTTTTTTTCATGTGACACATCTAAATTGGTGAGGTCCAATACTCCAATCATGTTCATATTTTCACAAAAAGGGAAGGTAAGTACATATTTAATTGTTGATTTTTATTCATTGTAGAGAAACAAGAGATGTTAGGCACTTGTCTAAAGCTTTTTTCTTTTATCTCAAATAACAGTAAAATGGGCTGCTTGCATTATTAGTATATGGGGGATAATATCCACATCAAAAAATGTCTTATGGCTTAAATCTCCATTCTTTTTAAACTTTCTTTTATTTTCATTGTTCTTTTTGCTGCCAAAGAAGCTAGAGTTGATACAAACCAAGGGAAGACAGTTTGTCTATTCCATCTATCCTTTTCCAATAATGAAAAAGGCTTTTAGACAGATATCCCTCATATAAATGAAGCTGTTGTAGCCAGACCTTCTCGAACATTGAGGGCTCTTTTCTTCTTCATGCTGAGTAAATTGCTAATCAATGTTTCTTTGGGGTTAGCTTTTCCATGCCCCAGCCAGGGCTGACGAGATGCCTGTTATAGTGAACTAGTCTTTCTGCCTTCAGGTAGCCCCAGATTTTATATATTATCAAATCTTCCAGTTTCTTAGATGACATGATTCAAATGACTTGCTGGCAATGGTCCTTGTTCTGAGTATCTACTCCACTAGATCTACTCAAAGATTATAATCTTAACATTATAATTATTGAGGTTCAAATGCCAATACGATCTAAAAGTGATAAGCCCTTAAATTATTATCAATGCTTCATCACAAAATCCTTTTAATTTCTGGGCTCTAAGGAAATGGGACAGAATGCAGATAAGTTTCAAGAGAGGAGATATAGCTGCCAGAAAAAGCAAACAGATGGGACATGGCAGTGCAGGACTAGAGGCAGCAGAAGAGACTGCATTTGTTTGTGGACCCAAAAGTGGGAGAGTTCACATAAGCAAGGATTAGAAAGATGTGACAAACAAGTTTCCACTTTTTAAACTGTTTTGTGGTTATGCTACAGAGTAATTTTCTCTATAGAAGGAAATATCAAAACAAAGACATTCCTCCTGGTTACCTATTCTGTAATCATATGTTTTCTGGGGCTGCCTGGGGACTCTCATTTACCATATCCACAAGTCAACTACACTGTCCAGTGTCACTTAGCTTAGCTTATTTCTACCATTAACATGTTTTTTTCTTTGTCAAAATTGGCCAAGGAGGCAAATAAAAAGGTTATTAAATTAATCTTGAGCCATATGTGTTTTGGTTAGTTTTCATCCTTCTCTCAGATCTTCATACAACCCAATGCCACTCACTCCCAGGTTTTCAGTAAGACTGGAATGCATTTACAGTTATATAATCAGAGCTGATTTTAGTCCCTCAGACGGAGAAGCAGTGTGGTGAAGGAAATGATAATAAGGGATTTGTAGTCAGACAGGCCTGGGTTAGTATCTTGGAACTGCAGCTTACTAGCTTTGTATTCTTGGCAAGTTATTTAACCTTTCTGAATCTTAATTTTCCCAATGTTACATAAGAATATTAATAGTATCTACCTTGTAAAGTTACTGTGAGGATTAAATGAGATTATGTATGTAAAATTCTTTTACAGTGCTTGGTATATTGTAATCATTAATAAGTGTTAGTTATAGGCATGATGTTTACATTACTTATTCAGTGTGAAAAGGAGGAGGTTGAATATGTTTGGAAAGAGGTAGACTAGGCTTCTACATCTCTGTCCACCACTCTCTCTCTAAGCTTCAGTCCTCAAGGGAAGGAAAGAGCTGGCTTAATTACTATTATAAATAAATGAATTTGGTCCTTTTTTTATTTGTTCTAAACTTACCACCTCAGTCTTGGCTGCTCTGCACCAACCCACACAGATATTCACACTCCTGACACTATCTTCAGATCCTTTATGACAGGGACTTGCCAATTGCAGAAATTGATCCATTGCCATAACCCTATTCCTCTTCAAGGTCGTTTTCTCTATCTTCCTCTGTCCAGAGAAAAGTTGCCACTGACAATCACATCTAAGTATTTAAAACATTATCACCTCTGAGATGCTATCTGCTATAGTTCTTGTCCCCAGAGGTTTTCTGTGAGAGAGAAATACAAAGTAATTTCTTTATAACTCTGAGTACCCAAACTAATTTCTGATTCTGGTGGGGGACATTGCTACCAAGTTGCATTTTCAAGGTTTTTTCCTTTAAGCTGAACAATTCCAAGACTGGTCTTTCTCTACTGTATTGAGCAGAGAATTTTTTTCTTTTGAGTACTGTATGACCAGATTTTACTTCTATCCCTTGTCTGCTCTTTTTACTTCCAGAGGTGCTGTGACAGTTGGTTTATATTTTGAAAAACTCTCTGAACTCCATGGCTGTAAGACATCACAGTGAATGAAAATATACAGAAAATAAATAAGTCATGCTAATTGATTGCATTGAATCTATAAAAATGTCCTAAGACTCTTTTTCTCCAGTCCAGCATTGTGCAGTATTTACCGTAAGTACAAATTCAAGAAATCACTGGAAAGGAGCAAACACAATTTAGAATTCTAAAACAGAATATACAAAGTTAAAGAGAAATGCCAAGGGAGTTAAACAGTGGCCAAGCAGATAGCCATCCAGAAATACAAAGAAAAAAGCTGAATTGCAGTGCAGAATGAAGCAAATTAGTTTTTTTAAATGAGTATATTTTGAACACATGAAGTAGTATTATTCCTAAGCATAATGTACCGAATACAGGTTCAGTGCTATAGTTTCAGGGTTCTCTGTTTGAATAATAGTATAATTAGTAAATGATGACATGTAGTAAATATGAGAGAAAATAAAGAGGTTCAAGTGGTTTTAGTCACACTGAATAAGAAGTTGAAAGTTTTATTTATGAGATAGTCTCTTGGCATTTGAATTAAAGAGCAGGACACATGTATTTTACTCTGCGCCCAAGGCTCAAACTTTTACAATAATGATTTTTTTTTTTCATCTGTGATGTTCATACTGGAAGAGAACTGCAGATATGTGAGCAAAGTTTGTATTCAATACCTTTCTATCTTTGGTTTCCCCCATCCCTTTCCCAGGCACTCACTGCCTTTATTCTGTCCATTAGTTACCTTGACCATCTTGGGTAGCCTCCCAAATGCCAAAAGTTTCTTGCCTGCCCCAATTCCTTCTACCTATTAAAACTTAGTAACTACTGTCATATTTACTTAAGGCAATTATCTTTAGAAAAAGTTGACTAATTTATTTCCTTTCTCAAAGTATACATGTACATTTGATATAAATCTTTCAGTTACTAAAGCCAATGGAGAGACAGAAAAAACTGAAATTTTAGAAATTGTATTGGGGTCAGTGGAAAGGAGGTTTTTTTTGGGGGGATGGGGAGCAGATAGACGATATTATTAGCACCTGTTGACTAATATCCTGGGGTTATCTCGTTACTCTATATATTATTTACAGTTATAAATAATATGTACACAGACATTACTAAACTAGCCTGATAGAACAGTGAGAGAAATCTAGGTTTGGTCCTCTGGAGGCTGGTGGCTATGATCATAGCTCTATACTGTTGCCAAGCTATTCCAACCCTTGAGAAGAAAGGGTTTTTTTTATAATTTTCAGAATTTGAGAAATATGAATAGGCTTAATGTCTGGTAGAAGAGACAGAGTAGAGGGGAAAATGCCCATTAGGGAGCAAATGCAGTGAAACAAATATTTTCCCTACATTGCATAATACTCAGCATTCCTTTGGTTGTGGTGGCAAAAATAACTTGGGCTAGGTTAATAGGCCTTTGTTGTAATTGTAATTGGGGAAAATGTGGGTGATTGTGGATGAGTGAAAATTAAAGAATCCAAGACTGGCTTTATGATTTCTTTGGAAACACAAAGAGTTAATTGTAGAACAAAAAATGATCAATCAAGAATGGGAGAAGTTAGGAGAGAAAAAGGTAATAGTTAACACAAGTTGGATATGACTTAGAGTACTGGGAAGTAGCAAGAGAGAAAAGAAAAATATCGGAATGAGCTACCATGTTATAAAAACTTGGATTTTGAATAGATAAGTGGATGAAGAAGATTTAAAAGAAATGTGTTGTATAAACTTTGGAACCTCTTTGTGGCATTTCCCAATACCTCTGTAAATATTTTAATAGTTTCAATTATTTTTTGTATGTTGATTTTTCATTTCTTGTATACAAGATTGAACTGAAGTTGATCCACATGGTGGCTTAGCTTTATATGTGTTATTCAAATGTATAAATTTGTCTCATGGAAACCAAGGGCAGTAGTATAGGCTAAATTGTATACCCCCAAAATTCATGTTGAATTTTAACACCTAATACATCAGAATGTGACTGTATTTGGACAGAGGGTTTTCAAAGTGGTATTTAATGTTAAGTAATGTCATAGGTGTGAGCCCTAATCCAATATGACTGATGTTCTTGTAAGAAGAGGAAATTAGAATGTAGACATGCATGGAGAGGAGACTGTATGAAGACACAGGGAGAAAGCGACCATTTAGGAGCCTAGGTGAGAAGCCTCAAAAGAAACCAACCTATTAACGCCTTGATCTCTGACTTCTAGTCTCCAGAATTGTTAGAAAATAAATTTCTGGTTTTTTTTTAAGATACACAATCTGTGGTACCTTGTTATAGTATTCCTAGTACACTAATACAAGCAGAAAACATCTGGACCTCAAAATGAGACTAGAATCAGGAGATAGAAAGCTTCCATAAATCCAGGGAATACAGTCTATTGCTTACTTCTCTCTCTCTCTGCTTCATTTTTCTTTTATACTGAAGGCTAACTTTCTTTGTTTCTATGTCCATGTGGCAAAGTATGGTTGCCCTATGACTCTCAAATTTAGAACCATGTCAAAAGACAAATTTTCAATTTTTGAATCCTAGATTTAAATCTCCATAGGAGAAAATTTGATCAGCTCAGCTTCATTTGTGTCTTCCCCTTGCCAAACAGCTGTAACTCAGGGTGGGGAAGTTAGTGGTACATGGTGCATACATGATTGCCAGAGGCCCTTCCCTGTGGACCTCTGTTATTACATTTCTTGTCATTTCTAGCTCCTCCATTAATTCTCTTATTTTATCACAAGTGCTTTAAAAGGGATGTCTATAGCTATCTTATATATTTAATGTATTCTGTATGAAGAGGTATATTTCTGCACAGATAGTCCACTCTATTGCTAGGCATGCTAGACCAGCTCAGTGTTCTCTACCAGGAGGCATTTCTATACACATACATTTCACTATTTTTTCAAAACATATAATATAGAGTATAAGGTTGTAACATATTATGATTGATTAGTTCCTAGATATATAATGATTATAGTAAAGACGGCACAGATCCTTAAGTTTGTGATTGATGAACTGAAGGACACAATTGGAGGAGGACAGAAATTTTAAAATGCAATCAATAAAGAAATAAAGGGCAGAATGATTCCATTATAAAAACATATCTATACTGTTCATACAGTCTAGGATAAAAGACAGACAGGTAAACCATTTTAACCATTCAGGAATTGGTTAAATAAATAGCACTCTGGATATGGGGGAGAAAGTAGTATTTTTTCTCTAAATGAAAAATAAACATTTATTTTTAATAATTTCACCTTCAAGTAAGACACTTGCATTAGCAACACCAAAATCTTAATCTTTTGAAAGACTTTTTATAAGTCATTTCAAGGACTCTGAAATAATGCTTCCTTTTATAGTTTGACTACTTGACAATAAAAACAGATGAATGTTGCTCTTCATGGTGCAGTATTAAAAAGGAACATGGAGTCTCTTTGCTCTCAACATCTCTGTGACTGTTTAAGCAGGAGCCATTTGAAGCTCAGACTGTGTAGCATTTGGCCATCTAACTGTTTAACAAACACTTTCCCCCTTTTCATTATTTTAATTTCAAAGCACATGGGAATTAGATTTCCAGACTTTCTTCTTCCTGTGTGAAGAATAAAACTGCATGTTCGACTAAGTCTTTTTCCTAAGGGAGGCTAGAGAAGAGTTTTAAATCAAACCAAGCCAAAAAAAAAAAAAGTCAAACAAGCACATTAGCTATTCTAATTGTTTAGTTAACATTATATTCTCTTTCATTCATTTCCAAGTAAAAGAGTGGTCATAATCATACATTTACATGATATATATTTATGTATATTATGATATATACACACATGTATATCATATATGTGTATGTATAAGTAACTTGTTGATATATATCTTATGACAACATATACTATAATATATGGCAGCATACTCAGAAAATACCTTGGGTCTTTATTTTTTATTTAATGAAGAAAATACTGAGCAATAATGGTTTCAATTATAAGCAGCCCCATGAGGATAAAATTAAATTTCTGAACTTTTATCTAACTACGCCAATCATAAGTGTGTTTTCAAGTTCTTCTCTTCTGGACTCATCAAAACAAGTTAAAGCTTCTATGAGAATCTTTCAGATTTATATTCTATTTCAGTTGTCAGGTGCTATGTCATAAAAACAGAGTCTGGAAATGTTAATAGGTGTGGCTCATTTTCACTGAAATTCATTGGCCTTAGCTACATCAATTCCTGAAAGAATCTTTTGATCTCATGCCCAGAAAAATCTAAAGATAACTGATACTGAAGCACATTTACACCTTGAGCACATTGTAAAGAAGGATGAAATAAATGGTCTCTGATGACTAGTATGTATTGGTTCAGTGCTCCTAGTTTTATTTGCCACTGTTGTTTCATTCATTCATTCATTCATTCATTTTTCCATTTATTCTTGTTATTTATTCCTGCAACAAATATTTACTGAGGCCCCATTGAATGCCAGGCATTGTGTTAGACATGAAGAATACAGTGTTCACCGAGCCATATACAGATACTGACTTAGTTATGCTTTCTTCCTGACACAATAGCTTCTTACTATAAATCTTAGTTATAGTCAATATACTTTTGTAGTAGAAGCTAAATCTCCTGTAAAGGAAAATGTGACAAGCATTTCTCTCTCACTCTCACTCTAGCTCTCTATTAATATGTTTCAGGTATCTATTACTTTCCCCTATAATAATATGAGCTGATCAGAGGCCATTTCGATTTTTGGACCCAATCTCTGAAGATATGAATCCCCAGAGCTAATTAATCAACCCTGAATGTTCCTACTAGAATGTAACGATTATTTCATAAGAAGGGAAGAAGACTGTAGGAGATGTATGGGCTATATGAAAAAGATTTTAGGGTCATTGACAGAAGCTAATTTCTTTCCATTATGAAGTATAGCCACAAACTATTAGGAAATAAATAGTATATTTGACTAGATAGGAAGTCTTTTTATGTATCCCACACATACCTTTCTTGAGGTGTTACTGTAACCATAACATATCAGTGTTATATCAATTTTTACTGAATTTAGAATAGTACTAGCTTCATGACATTTATTCATTTATTTTACAGACATGAGCTATATATTGATATTTCAAAAATGAATCATTGTATTTTGTCTATGACCATATTTTATTTGGCTGTTAGAGATAACCCTATGATATAGAGGTTATTACTTTTATTTTAAAGATGAGGTGATTGAAGCACAGGGAGGTTATACAGAGCAAAACAGATACTAGCTAGGGCTATAATTTAGGCCACCTGAATCAAGAACTTATTAGGTGGCAGGCACTATGTTATGTGCTGGAGATGCAGTAGTGAACAATAAAAGCAAGTTACTCATCCTCTTCAAGCTAATCAACTAGTGTGGAAGACATACATTTATCAAATACCCTAAGAAACAGATGTGACATTACAAATGTGAAAACTGTTATAAAGGAGAGGCATATGGTTAGTGAAATTCTATAATATAATGACTTATTGTAAGTGGTTAGGGAAGGCTCCCCTGAGCAAGTGA
Organism: Eidolon dupreanum; assembly: GCA_028627145.1. Classification (NCBI taxonomy): domain Eukaryota; kingdom Metazoa; phylum Chordata; class Mammalia; order Chiroptera; family Pteropodidae; genus Eidolon; species Eidolon dupreanum. The sequence continues at coordinate 56,860,353 of CM053505.1, read as the reverse complement.
TGCTTAAGACAAATTCATAGGTTTAATTAGTATTAACTGGATGTGAGAAAAGGGAAAGATATCCCATGGAGACAGAATAGTATGTACAAGGAGACTACACTGGAAGAATGCTGAGTATGAAGGGCCCTGATGAGACCAGTGTAGCTAGAGTATAGTGGATGGCAAGGGATCAGTGGATGTATTGATGGAGAGATGATGATCCTAGAGTAAGAAGTAATAGAATAAGTAGACTAATAAAAGTTCCTAGAATGGAGAAGTAGATACAAACTAGATAATAAAGGGCTTAGAGTGGCTACATTAATGAATTAGTTTGTATCATAATGACAATAGAAAACCAAGAGAGGGTTATAAGCATGGACAGGTTGAGACAACGTGATTACATTTGCATGTTGAAAAAATTGCCGTGACTGTACTATCGAAAAATAAAGGATGCCGTTAGATTCATGTATGTTACTGAGTAAGCAGTTGTATTTGTTTAGACAAAAAAAATGATGGTGATTTAGACAAGGCTAGAAGAAAGAAGTGCACATATTCAGAATATATTTAAAAATTGAAACTAGCAAGTTCAGGATTGGATTGAATATGAAAAATAAGGAAGGTGAATGTATTAAGGGTCAGGTGATTTGATCATATATCTTAAGAGGTGATTTGAGCTAGTGATTTTTATTTTTCATTATGGTGGCTATTATACTTTCAAAAATCTTAAAACTGCAGATCTGAGAGAAACCTTAGAGAGCCACAAATCTTGTTCCTATTTTATCCTTTTATAAGAAGACAGATGGGTTATGGTTTTCAAGTCAAATAGCTAATAAGCGGCAGAACCAGAACTGGGTTCAGATTCCACAACCTCTATATACAGTGGTGGCTCATTACAGAATGGGGGTCCTCATATTCATAGTTTACATCAATCAGTGTGAGAAGTCTGAGATTGGGAGGAGAAGCTGGCCTTAGAGATAGTAAGCAAGATGGTTATGAGAGAATCTGAAGCAGAAGAGACAAATGGTGGAAATTCTATAAAACATTAGAATTGACAGGTCTGGGTAAAATGAATGTTTGTCATATAACCTATTGTTGAAGTGAGTAATGAATGCAATGTAACCACCCCCTATAGTTGGCTACTTTTATTTAATGGAAAACAATGAGGATGAATTTTTTTCTCTGGTGTATCCACATGCACTACTCTGCAGTGACTGCTACCAATGGATTTGAAGTCAATGGGAAAGGAACTTATTTCTTATCAAAACCATTTTAACAGTTGAACTGCAGAGAAGAATACATTCTGATACACATACTGTGACAATTTTTATAACTTTACCACTTATTATTTCATTCTCCATGGAGGGCCTTGGAGAAAAGCAATCAATCATTCTGCACATTGAAGCCATGGCCATATGCTTATATATATACATATATATATATATATATATATATATATATATATATATATGCAGATGTCATAAGAAAATAAATTAATTATAAAAACTATATTATTCATTGGAAGTATAAGTATAGTTACATGAGTGAAATAGTAATTCCCCATATTAGATGCCTATATAGCACACTTTGAAAGACACTGTGTATATCAACATCTAAAGTTTAAATATGACAAATGAGCCTATTTCTGGCTAATTAATTTAAATAGTCTAGGTTAAATTGGTAACAATGCCACTTGCAAAAAATAATTGGTAACAATGCTACTTCCTGTATTTTGTTTTAATAACAGAGTAGAAAAATACAACTCACAGAATATGTTGACAGAAATGAAAGAGCTCTTAAAATAATTTCAGCAAGTTCAAGTTATTCATTTTTAAATTTTACTCTAAATAAGTAATATTTATTTATTTTTATTTCTTATCTGGTATATGAAAATTTTCTGATTAGTTTATTACTATTAAGATTAGTTCATTTTACTTATTTTTTTAAAAAAAATATTTTTCAATTGCACTTGACATATAATATTATATTAGTTACAGGCATACAATGCAGTGATTAAACATTTATATAAATTAGAAAGTGACAACCACAGTACATCTAGTACCCATCAGACACCATATATAGTTATTACAATGTTATTGACTGTATTCCTTATACTATCTATACATCCTCATTGTTATTTTGTAACTTCTAATTTACACTTTTTAATTTCTTCCATTTTTTTCATCCACCCCCAAAACCCTCCCATCTGACGACCATCAAAATGTTCTCTATATCTATGAATTTCTTTCTGTTTTTTTTGTGTTCATTTATTTCGTTCCTTAAATTCCGCATATAAGTGATTACATATGATATTTATGTTTCTCTGTATCACTTATTTCTCTTAGCATAATACCCTCTAGGTCCATCCATATTGTTGCATATGGCAATATTTTGTTATTTTTTTTTATGGCTGAGTAATAGTTCATTGTATACATATACCATCTTTTTATCCATTCGTCCATTGATGGACACCAAGGTTGCCTCTATATCTTGTTTATTGTAAATAATGCTGCAATGAACATATGGATGCATATGTCTTTTTGAATGAGTGTTTTGAGTTTCTTCATATAAATACCCAGAAGTGAGATTACTGGGTCCTCCTTTGACTCTTGTTACAGGCTTTGTTTTCAAGTCTATTTTACCTTGTATAAGTATTTCTAACCCAGTTTTTTTCCAAGTCTATGTTCATGAAATATGTCTCCCATCCCCTTACTTTTAATATGTGTGTTTCTTTTGATCAGAAGCGAGTCTCCTGTAGGCAGCATATGTAAGGGGCTTGTTTTCTTATCCATTCTGCCACACTATGTTTTTTGTTTGGAACATTTCATCTATTCACATTTAAAGTGATAGATATGTAGTTATTGTCTTTTTATTATTCATATTTTCCTCTCCTCCTTCTCTTTCTCCTTCTCCTTCTCCTTCTTCTTCTAGAAGTTCTGTAACATTGATTGTAATACTGGGTTGGTTGTGATGAACTCTTTTAGCTTTTTCTTGTCTGAGAAGATCTTTATCTGTCCTTCAATTCTAAATGATAGCTTTGCTGGGTAAAGTAATCTTGGTTGTAGGTCCTGGCTTTTCATCACTTTGATTATTTAGTGCAAATCCCTTCTGTCCTTCAAAGTTTCTGTTGAGAAATCAGCTGACAGTCTAATGGGAGTTCCCTTGTAGGTAACTCATTGCTTTTCTCTTGTTACTTTTAAGATTCTCTCTTTGTCTTTAACCTTTGATATTTTAATTATGATATGTCTTTGTGCAGGCCTCTTTGGGTTCATCTGGTATGGGACACTCTGTGCTTTTTGGGCTTGGATGCCTACTTTTTCCACCAAGTTAGGAAAGTTTTCTGTCATTATTTCTTTAATTTTTTTTTCTAATCCTTGCTCTCTCTCTTCTCCTTCTGGTACCCCTATGATACGAATGTTGTTAGGCTTGATGTTGTCCCAAAGACCTCTTAAACTGTCTCTTTTTTTTAAATTTATTTTTACTGTTCTGATTGTGTGTTTTTGCTACCTTACCTTCCCAATCATTGATTTGATGCTCTGCTTCAGCTAATCTACTGTGGATTCTCTCTAATGTATTCTTCATTTTAGTTATTGTATTTTTCATTTCTGTTGTTTTATGTTTCTTACCTCTTTATTGAATTTCTCACTGAGATCATTGAGCATCTGTATAACCAGAATTTTGAACTTCACATTTCATAGATTACTTGTCTGCATTTTGTTTAGTTCTTTTTCTGGAGCTTTGTTCTATTCTTTGATTAGGCACATGTTTCTTTGTTTCCTCATTTTGTCTGCCTCCCTGTGTTTGTTTCTATGTACTAGGTAGAATGTCTCTCAATATTGGTAGAGTTGCCTTACATAGTAGGTGTCCTATGGGGCCCAGTAGCACAACCTCCCTGGTCAGTTAAGCTGGGTGCTCTAAGTATGTCCTTTGTGTGAGTTGTGTGTGCCCTCCTGCTGTAATTGGGCCTAGATTACTATTGGTACTTTAACAGGAGGGTTTGACTCTCAGGCTGATTTGTTCTGATGACCATGACTACAGTGGAGGAGCTGTTGTGTAGGGGCTGACCCTACAGGGCAGTATTCACTTTAGCAGGGCTCTGGTACCTGCTGGGTCTACCCTTTGGGTGTGTCATTGTGGAAATGTTTGTGTGGTGCTATTGTGTGTTCCAAAGCTGGCCACCATTGTGTTGGTTCTGGGACCTCTTGAGAGGGGCCATGATGCAGGCCAGGATCAGCTACTGCCTGTGTCCTGTCTGGAGCCACTTGGTACGAACTACATAGTGATCTTCAGATGGTTTCCAATTGAGCTGGACTTGGAGGTGCTGGGAGAGGCTAAGCTGTGAATTGAGATGAGAGTAACTAGTGCCAGATTTAGGGCTGCTTAGCAAGAGGCACAGGGCATACTGAGGCCAGATATGGCTTGTTTGATGTTTGTGAACCTTTGAGAGATTTAAGGAAAGTTTGCATCATGAGCCAAGATAGGCCATTTGTATAAAACAGATTGGGTGGGCCTGCAAGATGGGTGCTGTGGAGTTTCAGGTTCATCAGACCTGGATGAACAGTGTTAACTAGGTTGATGGAGACTCAGGTATGGCACCTTCTTGGGTAGGATGAGGGCTCAACAAAACAATATTTGCTTCTGTCAGCATTTTTGTCTGGGAGAAAATTGCCCCGCCAGTCCTTGCCCTCAGGCTAGACAATTCTATTTCCCCCTGTATTTTCCTGGTGCCTTTTGAGCTGCTTCCCCTGTGATGGAGCTCAGAGCAAGTTAGCCCATAAGCAAATAAGTCTATTTGTGAGAACATCTAAAACTCCAACAGCCTTCTGCGTCACTCAGTCACAAACTTCACTGGTTTTCACACACAGAGGTTATCAGGACTTTTCCTCCCAAAATTGGAACCCTGGGATGAGGAGGCTGGTGTGGGGCTGGAATCCCTCACTATTCAGTGGGGACTTATACCAGTTTTTCACTGCCACATGTGGGTCAAATGATAACATTTTAAAATTCAGCTTCAAGTGTTTACTGATAGCCAGTTCCAAAATTTTAACTTTTAAAATTGTAGTAAAATTATCCTTTGATGAAGGAAATGGATTTTATATTTAATGCATGTTTGGGTTTTAGTTGATGAACTGATATTAAGATATCACGTATTGTAATGTGGTCCTGATGATCATGACTATAATACAGCTTGCATCAAATGTGACTCAACAAGTAAACTCAATAATATCTGAGTTGGTCAATACTCTGTTCAATGAGACAAGCACTTTTTTAGATACTGTAGCAATGTAAATGTGGTTATAAAAGTTTCTAAACTCAGTTTCTATACTTATCTCATCATATAATGATAACATTCAATTCACTTATTGGCATTGAGTCAAAGTCTACATTTTGAGTAGCATTGGTTTAGTGGTTTAGATAGATTAACTCAAAAAATAATGTGGAACTTTTGGTCAAGAGGGTGGAGTAGATAAATGCTGTTCTCTGCCTTTTCCCATGATCACATGAAGGTTACAACTAAACCATATAATAACTACCCTTGAGAACCACTTGATGACCAAATGAACAGAACTCCTATAACTAAGGATATAAAGAAGATGCCATGTTGAGGCTGGTAGGAGTGGCAGAGTTTCAAAACAGGCTTGTCCCACATCTGTGTGTGGTGATTAAGAATCAGGAAGGATATCTTGGCTGTGTAGGTGACCCCTAAGAAGCAAGGGGTCTCAGCCCCATACTTGGATCCACAGCCCAGAGCACCAGTGCCAGGAAGAGGAGTCCTAACAACATCTGGCTGTGAAAATTAGCAGGGATTCCATCTGAGTGAGATGGAGATCTGCTGAAGACCCAGACATCCTTTTAAAGGGCCCAATCACAGACTCTCACTCACAAATACTTGCCCTAAACCCTAGCAAAGGGAAAGTAGCACAAAAAGTGCTAGGAACATAAGGGGAAAGACTGAATTGTCTGGATTCTGGGTAATGGCTATAGGGGAAGTTCTCTTCAGGTGTAAAGTACTTGTAGGTATCATTCTTGTTGAGCCCTCCACTTATCCAGCCTGCAAGCACTGGTAAGTGCCCATTCTGAGTTTCCACCAACCTTGCTAACACCATTCTTGTCTCACCCTGGTGATTCTCTGAGACCTTGCCCCACTCAATTTACATGCCTGACCTGTACCTCTTTCAGAGGCTAATCCATACAAGTAGCCAGCCTGAGTCCATGGTTTTGGCTTTGTTGAAATCTCTCAAACAAGTGGTGGCAGGTCTCAGTGTGTCCTGTACCTCTTGTAAAGTTACTCCATGCTTGTATCTAGTGGCAGCCAGCCTCGGTTCATAGTATAACCACTCCCAGGCATCTCCAAGCCCATCATAGGCAATTACCAACTACATATCACATACCAGGTGGCCCCAGGCCAGACACAAGCAGTGACTGAGCTTGGTCTACACCAGAACCCCTCCCAAGAAGCCCTAGAGCCAATATATCCCATTACTGGCTTCAGACCATGCCAGAGCCCCCACCTTACTAGCACCATAAATATCACACCCAAAGGTGGACTTACTAGGCACCAGAGCCCCACAAAAACAAATTCTGCTTTGTGGGGTTAGCCCCCACACAATGGTTTGTCTGCTATAGTCATGACCGATCCTCACAGTTAGTCAGCCTGAAGGTCATTCTCACCCACTGACATACCAATAGCAATTAAGGCTCAACGACAACAGGACAGCACAGAGGATCCACACAAGTAAAACACCAGGAGCACCTTGTTCAAGTAAACAAGGAGACTGGTCCATGGGCCCCCACAGGACACCTACTATGTAAGGGCACTATGCCAAGCCTGGGAGACATAACAAATCTGCCTTATAAATAGAAACAAACACAGAGAGGCAGGCAAAATGAAGGAACAAACATGTCCCAAATGAAAGGACAGGAAAAAACTCCAGAAAAAGAACTAAACAAAGTGGAGGCAAGCAGTCTATCAAATGCAGAGTTTAAAACACTAGTTATTAGTTCTCAGTGTACTAGAGGAAGAGTATACATGAGTAATTACATGTGTAATTACAGTTAATTAAGGAATACACACTATCACACACACAAAGTAAAAAAAAGTAATGACAATAACATAAATGTGGAGGGGGTAAATATGGTAGTAATTTTAGAATGTGTTTGAACTTCAGTGACCATCAGTTTAAAATATCCTGCTATAAATATAGCTTGGTATGTATTAAGCACATGGTAATGACAAACCAAATATCTATAAGAGATATACAAAAATAAAGAGAAATGAATCCAAACACAGCACTACAGAAAACCATGAACATACAAGGGAAGAGAGCATAAGAATAACAAAGGAACAGATAAGAACTACAAAAATATCAAAAATAACTAAAATAAAAGGCAATAATTGCATTCTTATCAATAATTACTTTAAACATAAATGCATTTAATATTCCAATCAAAAAATGAATGAATAAATAGGCAGTGTGTATATATTCACACACACAATGGACTATTACTCAGCTGTAAAAAGAATGAAATCATACCATTTGTAACAACATGGATGAACCTAGAGGGTATTATGCTAAGTGAAATAAGTCAGACTGAAAAAGACAAATTCCGTATGATTTCACTTATGTGTGGAATCTAAAAAAACAACATAAACAAACAAAACAGAAAACGACTCATAGATACAGAGAACAAACTGATGGTTGCCAGATGGGAGGAGGTAGAGGGATAGGTGAAAAAGGTGAAGGGATTAAAAAGTACAAATGGCAGTTACAAAATAGTCATGGGGTATAATGTACAGTTTAGGGAATGTTGTAATAAGCATGTGGGTACAAGACTTATGAGGAGATCACTTGTAAACTATATAAATATCCAACCACTCTGCTGTACACCTAATACAATATTGAATGTCAACTGTAACTGAAAAATTTTCAAAAACTTAAAAAAGAAAATGTATGTAAAGCATTCTGCCTAGTTAGAGATACATAGTAAGTATTCAGTAAATATAGCTATTATTTATGTTTATACTATTGATATTATTTAAAATGTTCACAAGCAAGCTTAAAGGCTTTGCTCAATGGGAGAAGCAGGTTTCAGTAGTTAAGATGTACTCAATTTTAAGTTAAAGTCTGCTCACAGACCATGCAAACCACAGATGTCCACTTTATCACCCATTCAAAAGAAGATGCTATCCATTAAAAAAGACAACTTTGCTCCATTAATAACACCTGTTGGGCCACACTGCCTTTACCTAGTTTTGTTGCAGAGTCCTTTCAGGAAATACCTGTGTATATACCCTATCACAAACCATTCTGATTCTAGCTAAAGTACCAGCAAAGAAGCATGTGAGATTTAAGTAGTCTATTCAGGACAATGATTCCTGAGTCTCTTCATTTTCAGGAAACATGACAAGCTGCAGCTAAATCAGAGACTTTCTAATGTCCATGCTCACATTTTCTCCCCTTACTGGGGAAATTTGAATCCAGGTGTTGATATTTTGAAATTGCCTGATGGATGCATGGAGATCACACAAGACTACAAAACTGACTGAGTTTACTTGCCAGATACTGAAATGGGTAAGTGTATTTGATTCATTAGCCAGAATTTTGAGGGCCTCTGGTAACTGTTTCTCCCATATTCTTTTGCATGTTTTACCATCAATAAGTGGCCTTAATAAATCAGATTGCCTTATTGGTTATAGAACAAATGCTGTGCACTGTTTCCTTCTGAATATTTCACCTTTGCCATGAGCCACCAAATGTGGTCCAATAATCATCAAAAAAGGATAAGTCAGGTAGACTAATTTAGTAGTGAAAGACAGCAAGCAGAAATGCATTAGTAACCAGGAGACCAGAGAGAATTTCTTGGTTAAGAAATTCACAAAAGGATCTGAACTCTTCCTGTGATATTACAAAATGACCTCAGACTGTACTTATAGGCTGGAGGTGGCCTAAGATACTTAGAGGGTAACTAATTGTCATTTATCTGGTATGTTTATTATATTTTTTGTAGACTAATTAATGGCATTGTTCTGTTGCTACCTGGAATGTACATCATCTGTATACAATTGTACATTTTTGTGATTTAGTTGTTTTACTTATGCATTTTAAGTACATTGTTTTATCATGGTTTTTTAATTGTTCAATTATTACTCTGTTCCTGCTTTTGTGTCTATGGCACAGCCTTGGAACATTAGAGTAGGAGGAACCTAGTCTCCCAAGCCTAGAATGCACAGCTTCATAGTCTACTTATTTAGACGTCTTTGACAAACAACTATGAAAAATGGAGTTTCAACTGCCTTCTTAATCACTGTTTCTTAGTTACCTTGAAATACCACTAGCTCACGGGCGCCGAGTCTTCTCTTTCCGCCATGCTAGGCAACAGACTGCCTCCATGGCCCAAGTGATCCTCGGACAGAGGAAGGTCGCCGGCTTCGTGATCTGCTCACTTGTGAAGCACCGCAAGAGTGCCACGCATCTGTGCACCGTGGACTTCCCTGAGCTGCACAGCTACAACAAGGGCATTGTGAAGGATATCATCCATGATCCAGGCTGTGGCACGTCCCTCGTCAAGGTGGTCTTCTGGGATCCATACCGGTTTAAGAAGCGGACAGTGCTGTTCATCGCTGTTGAAGACATTCACACTGGACAGTTAGTGTACTGTGTCAAGAAAGCTCAGCTGAACATTGGCAATGTGCTCCCAGTGTGCACCATACCCGAGGGCACCATCATGTGGAGGAAAAGCCTGGCGACCAGGAAAAGCTGGCCTGAGCTTCTGGGAACTATGCCACCATCATCTCCCACAACCCCAAGACAAAAAAGACTCTAGTGAAGCTGCCCTCGGGCTCCAATAAGGTCATTTCCTCCACCAACAGAGCTGTGGTTGGTGTAGTGGCTGGACGTGGCCACATTAACAAGCCCATCCTGAAGGCCAGCCATGCTTACCACAAGTATAAGGCAAAGAGGAATTGCAGACCATGTGTGCAGGGCGTGGCCATGAACCCCGTGGAGTATCCATTCGGAAGTGGCAACCACCAGTACATAAGCAAACCCTCTACCAACTGCAAAGATGCCCCTGCTGGCTGCAAAGTGGGTCTCATTGCTACCCACCGGACTGGGCGTCTGTGGGGAACCAAGACTGTGCAGGAGAAAGAGAACTAGGACCGAGGGTTCTCCTTCTGTCACTAAAAAAAAAAAAAAAAGAAAAGAAAAAAGAAAAAAATGAAATACCCACTGAGCCCTGATTCCAATAATATATTCTAACAGTAAATGTCATAGCTACATTTCATCATGAAAAAAAAAAAAATGATGACTCTGAGCAATTAATAGTCCAATGGTGATTTCCAAAAAACAAACAACTGGAAAATTTCTATTCTCAGATGTGGTAAACCTCTGTTTTTAAGGTTGGAAATAATTACAGTCTTTTCCAAATTTTTTGGTTAAAATTATAGAGATAAAATATGCTTCTAGCATTTAAAAAAATCAACTGAAATTTGGTTGAACTTGATAAGAATCATCTTTCTATTTTCTTATATTTGAAGAGCATCTCCTGGGAAATACTGAAGAAAAATGAGTTAACTTGGACTTTGTCAAAATTAATTGAAAATTACAGTTTACAGATGAGCACCATGAGAAAAGCTTATTGCATTATAATTGCATTATTGTTTTCATCAAATTTATAATATCTTGACATTTCTAAAATATATATAACGTCATGGTCTAATTAGTAATTATGCTGGCTTATTCTCTATTCACAAGTGAAAAAATATATGTATTTACTATATATTCATATTAAATATTATTACTATGTATCACTTCTTCATCAATGCAATTGGTTTTGTGGTTGTCTTTTTAGCATGGGCCACACAGCAAGAGATAAGTGGCAGGTGAGCAATTGAAAGTTCATCTGTATTTGAAGCTGCTCCCCAGCACTAGCATCACTGCCTCAGCTCCACCTCAGATCATCAGGTATTAGATTCTCATAGGAGCACCAGTCCCTGGTGCTGAAAAGGTTAGGGACCACTGCCCTATAGTATTTCTAGTACTTGAAATGTTGCCTGGCACATAGTTGGAGCCCAATAGATTTCAATAGAATGAATGGAGATTCTTAAAGTTCTTTATAATAACCATTGTACTTAGCACCATAGTAGTATTCAGTAAGTATTTGTTGATTATTAGATATTTGGAAATAGCATAAATAGGTTAGAGCTATCTCCTCTGTACGGTGATGTTAATAATGAATTTGTTAGTTATGATAATGCTACATTCATTTCCTATTGTTGTCTAAACAAAGACTAAATCTCTTTCTCCAGAGTGCCAACTCTAATAATGTGCTCTCACTGTTCCACTAAGTCCCTGAAACAAATGTAGCCCACTTTTTGATTTGTTTTATCAACATGTAATATTCAGAGGAGCCACATACTGTATGTGACCAGTAAGTCAGTGCTGCTAACAGATATACTACAAAAGTAATACCTAATGCTGGAGAGGAGCAAGAAAGAGTAAAGCAAAAAAAAAAAAAATGAGAGAATAAAAGAAATATAATCAGTAAGCAGTTTGCACAGTAAAGAAAAATAAGTGGGTAAAAAACTGGTTATTTACTAGGTATCTGAGTGTTAAAGTGGTAAGGGCACTAGTTTGGAAATCAGATGATCTTGGTTTGAATCCTAGCCCTCACACATACTAGTTGTGTGACCCCAGCCAAATAACTTAATCTCTTGGATCTTATTTCTATCACTTAAGAAAATGGGTGGTAATAGCCTCATGCACTACAATGAGTAGCAAATGAGATCATGTATATGCAAGTCCACAGACAACTACATTTTATATTAACCATGAAATTTAATTTCAGATAATTTTAAATTTAACTTTTTTATTACTATCTATTAGGCTTTGCCACTTACTTTGGTAAGTTATTTAACTGTCATGGGCCTTAGTTTCCTCATCTGAAAATGGGCATATTTATACATACCTAATTGGAATTCTAGGAAATTACCTTGTGCATTACCTTGAGTGGTGCTTCAATACATAGGTAATTAACACATTGAAAGTGCCACTGTTATGAAGGCCAATGATTAACTTCATTTATCTAAAAGTCTATGTGTGTATGTATATGTGTGTGTGCATGTAAGAATGAGGACAAGAACTTGCATTACAAGAACTTACATCAGAAACACACAGAAAGTATAAAAAGGACACTAATTGTATACAAAGGCCAATTTAGAGATTGTATGAGCCACTTTAAACTTCTAGATTAGTGCATGAGTTACCAAAAACTTCTGAACTTTTTGAGGATTGATTCTCTAAAATAGCATGACAATGCCACTCACATCCCTCCTTTCCCCTTAATTATTGGAAAAAATGACCAAATTTATGGTTTGCGGACACTTTGCGAGTACAAACATGTTATAGAACTGTTAATGAGAAATAAAAGAACATACTTCATCTTGTTCAACAATGAAAGTTGGATAAGTAATACTATAAAGATCAATAGTAATCATAACAAATGATATACTTTTCTTCACTTAGAGTTAAAGAAAATAAACCAGGCCAATTTTCAGAATAAGAAGGTCATTTTATGGGATAGAACATCTGGTGAGAGAGATTCGAGGTAGCAGAATTTCAAAATAGTATAATGAGATTCAATGAAAATTAACTTAAGCACCCTCTGCTGAATTCACTCTGGGAGGGAAGGCTGAGGTTTAAAGAAGTCATATTCTTCTGAATCAACCCTCTGCTTACCATTTTCATTGGGCTCTCTCCCAATGTGGTTTACTCTACAACAGTTATCTATGTGAGGAGGCTTTGCTTTCAATGAGTTTATCTGGACTTTGGCCAATAGTGTGCTCATCAATGTTTAAAAAATACTGCTCCTCGAAGCTCTGACTTGTAGCTTTGCTAATATCCATGATAAACATATTCTCACCATAGCTAATTTAAAACAACCAATGGTTTAACTACTAGCTTAAGCAATGCTGGAAAATAGAACAATCAACTCTTGTGGTATGGTAGTAGCTAAGCTTAATACATCACTCACTGTGGCTGCAATGTGAATTGTTTCTTGGCTAGGTTATATAATTTTATGTGGAATAGTTGAGGCAGAGAGGGATACTTCCTAGGAAGCCCAGCTGAGATGCACTGAACTAAGTGCACCACAATAGCAACACTTTATATTGAATATTTCCATCATATTCTCTCTAGTAAATGCAATCTACATTTCGAATTTCTGGAAATGTTTAATTATTAGTAACATCCTAGGGTTTGGCTTCTTTCAATGTTGTCTTCTCTTATTTTATCCCAGTTTAGATATTCTGAAATATACAAATCTATTGTTTTAGGAATTAAATTTTAAGGCAGTACCTTTATGTGCTGTATTGTGGTCATCTAACTAAATTGGCCAGTCGTTTCAGTCTAAACATTCAGAAAAACTAATTCAGTCTCCAAAAGCAGTCACCATCAGTGAGTGCCTCTTCTCTGCCTGGCAGTGTGTGCTAACAATTTGCTAATATAAAAGTGAAGAAGATGCAGCTCCTGCCTTCACAGATTTCAGCATTTTGCCAACAAATCAGTTGCTGTTATTGATTGAATTGTGTCCACTCAAAATTCATGTGGTGAAATTCTAACCCCCAGGACATCAGAATGCAACTGTATTTGAAGATAAGGCCTTTAAAGAGGTTATTAAATTAAAATGATGCTATTATAGTCTGCCATAATCCAATGTGACTGGTGTCCTCATAAGAAGATGAAATTGGACTCATGAAGAGACATCAGGGATGTAGACACACAAAGAAAAGACTATATGAGGAGAAAGTGAGGATGTGGCCATCAACAAGCCAAGGAGATAAGCCTTAGAAGAAACCAAACCTGTCAACACCTTGATCTCACATTTCTAGCCTCCAAAACTGTGAGAAATAAATTTATGTTGTTTAAGCCAACAGTCTGTGGTATTTGTTATGACAGTCCTAGAAAATTAATAGTTACCATAACTAAATATTTACAATATCAGAAAGGGTTAGGTTCAGTTGTAAGGAGCATAAAATCCAAAATAAAAGTGGTTTTATGGATATATATTCTTTCTCTCTCAGATTATAAGCAGCACAGAGCTGTCATGGCATCCTTGATCTATAATTTGCATTTGAGATCTCAGTTCTTCCCAATCTATCACTCTGCCATGTTGAGTATGTAGCCCTTACCTTCATGAGTATGGCATTCATATTCCAGACAGAAAGACAAAGAAGGGTTTGAAATAGAGAAATAAAGTTGCTAATGGAGAAAGAATTCTAGAAGCTGCCACATGATGCATCTGCTTATGTAGCATTACACATAACTATGACCTATAGCTACATCTAGCCGTAAGTAAGATTGGGAGTGTAATATTTAGCTCAGCTAAAAAATTTATTACTATGAAATAAATGAATACTGGATAGGGAAATAAGTAGTAGCATCTGATAAATTCTTCCTTAGTAACTATCTAAATAACATTGCTCACCCTTCTTTCCAAACACAGAACATATTTCACTCCTTCACAAGATAAAAGACCCAAGGTCTCATCTAGTTACTGTGTTCATTGAAAAGTTCAAAATATCTCATGACACACCTTTCAAAAATCACATCCAGATGTAATTTATTGGGCTCTGGTCACCTGTAAACAAATAAATAAGTTCATTGTGCTTTGGTCACCTATAAACTAAGAGACAAGTTATCTGCCCTCTGACTCACCAACCTAGTATAGAATTATAGAGAAACAGAATAGTTGTAATAAAATTCCCATTTAGAACAGGAGAGAATGGAAACCACATTCTTACTTATAAGTAAGAAATTACTTATCCATAGTAATGATTAAATCATTTTGGGGCAGAAATAGTAAACATTCTGAGCACAGGCATGGAAGTATGAGATTAAATTTTATGAATGAAAAAGTTACTTCACATAGTGATTTCAGTGAACTGTCCAGTTTATTCGAGTGTTCATAAATAACAGTTGAATTGTCCCTTGATCAGGCTATTTCAAATAACTTTAAAATTAATATAATTTATGATCTATCATAAAAGAAAAAGAAGAAAATGAAAATGACTTTTACTGATTGACTATTATATTCATTCATGCAACAAATAAAAACAAAGTAATAAAGATTGACCACTCTTCCAGGTGCTGGGGACAGAGGAGTGAAGAAAACTAGTGAAGAGCATGCTCTTATAGAATTTATATTTTAATAGGAGAAACAGGCAATTAGGAAAAATAGAATTAAATATATGTTGTGCCAATTTTTCAGTGCTATGGAGAAAAATAAAGCTTGATAAGGTGTTAGAAAGAGCCAGATTGGGGTGGTGGTAGTGATAGTATCTTATACAAAGTTATCAAAGGAGATTTGAGTAGCAACCCAAAAAGACTATTTGTTTAAGATTGTACTTAAATGTTAAGAATTGTATAGAATTTCATAATATAAACTTTATTCATCCTTCAAAACATTGTTATCATAAATATAAAATGTCAGCATTATAATCTTACAAAGAAGGAAAAGGAGAGGGAAGATGGAAAAACTAAACTTTTAAAGAAACCAAGTGTCATATATCAAACTGATCTAGAGTGGATCTATACTTGGGTTTTATCACCTGTTGTACTTTCAACCTGGCTCAGTTCCTCAAATACTTCTTAGATGGATTTGGATTTTTTTTCTGCTTATATACTTATTTATAAAATACACAAAAAGTTGTTATTTATTCAAGGCAAATTCTATCTTTCTAAATTTTATTCTGGAAGGACAAAGAAATATGGGCGGTACTGAACAGGGGCATTATGCTTATAATCAGATTGACCTGAAGGTGAATCCTACATCTACCACATACTAGTTGTAAGAATTTAGGAAAGTTAATTTGAGTCTCAGTTTCCTAGACTATATATTTTCTATTTTATTTATTTATTATTATTATTATTATTATTATTATTAATGCCTACAGCACCTGGTCTTCCTAAGTGGTCTGCCATCCAAATACTAACTAGTTCTTACCCTGCTTAGCTTGCAAGATCAGACTTCAGGCTTGTTTTAGATGGCATGGCCATAGACCATGCAACATGGCTCCACTGGGGTTCCTAGACTATAAAAATGGATTTACACTCACTTATCTTACAGCTTTGAGAAAATTCAACAAAACATTAATATGAAGGGTATAGAACACTACCTCACAGATGTCCACTGTTGACTGCCTTGCTCTTTTCCAAAACATACCTATAAACCACTTTAAATATTTTGAAAACATTATAATACACAAAAAATATCATTCATAAGAACAAACTATTCAATTTGATGCAGATAATATATTTGACTCATTGATAGTCAATATGGCAAGGTGGTGAAAAGGAGAATTTTGGAGTCAGGCAGACCTAGAGTTTTCTTTCTTTTCCAGAGAGGTTAAGTGATATGCTCATGATCACAAAGCTAGCAAGTAGCAAATGTGGCCGTATTCAATTTCAAAATTATGTGCTTTTTTTGTCATATTGTACTGTTATTATGGCTATTAGTTTGTAGATCAAATAAGGATTGCCATGTAATCTAATTTATTTCTCTAAAGGCTTAAAAGTGTTAGGCTAAATAAAAGCAGCATCCATTGGTTTTCATTTCTGATTCTTCCATACCACTGAAGGGTTATCTATCTTTTGAGTCAGTCTTTTATTGTCTATGACAGTTTGTTTTATCTCAGAAGAAACTTTACTAATTCATCTTTGACATTTAAAATGTCTACACTGGTTCTCAGTTTGTTGATTGTGTCACAAATGTTTCTCAAACTGGATCAGACTGACAGTGGAATGGTATCACACAAATATAGGTGAATATTCTCTGCAATAAAATTCAAGTAACCTTGAAATCAGCCTCTGAGGCCCCAGTGATTCAGACTCGGGTGAAGGGGCCAGGCCAGATGGGGCAGGAGGCTGCACAGTACTGGGATCTTAGATGACTTTACTACACCATCTTGCTGTAACAATTCCTCATCTTATGCACCTCCCCCCACCCCTACTGTAGAATAGCTAGCTCTTCTGGGAGAGGAATGCAGGAATATTTACTGAAGGAGGGACTTAATGGACAAAATAAAATGAGTTCCCAGCACCACTGAGAGTGACTTCTTAGGTATAGAACCCCCATCTAAAATGACTGGGACAAAGCACGGGTACAAGGAGGGAATGAACAAATACACTGATTGGAGGTAACTTGAGGTCATAGCTGTCCTGTTCACTTGTAAAGACTCTTTTTGAGGTTGGTTGTTCTAATTTATTTTAAGTTAGATAAAACTGAGGTGTGTGGTACCATTGTCTCTTGGCATACATGGACAGAGAAGGGGAAGCTCATTTTTTATGCTGACTTTTTTTCTGTTTTCCTTTTTTCTTCTCCATTTGAGGCCCTTGGAGGTTTTGGTTATCTCCCTATTTGGTCGCCAGAATTATCTTTCATTGCCTCTTGATTCTAACTTGTAAATAAAGAAAATATTATTAAAAGAATAGAGAAATCAGCCTCTGAGGACTCTAGCTCTGTGACCATTAAAATATTTTTAACACCTAATTTTTACAGAAAAGGTCTCAGTGATCACATTTTTTTTCATTTAGAATTGACATTCAAAATTATTTTATATTAGTTTCAGCATAGTGGTTAGACATTTGTATAATTTATGAAGTGATTCCCCATTTAGTTTAGTACTGACCTGGCACTATATATAGATATTACAATATTATCGACTATATTCCTTATGCTGTACTTCACATCCCTGTGACTATTTTGTAACTAACAAGTTTTACTTCTTAATCCCTACACAGTTTTCACCCAACCCCCAAACTACCATCTCATCTGACAATCATCAGCTTGTTCCTTACATCTATGAATCTATTTCTGTTTTGTTTTTGTTCATTTTGTTCTTTGAATTTCACATATAAATGATTTCATATGGTATTTGCCTTTCTCTGTTTGACTTATTTCACTTAACAGTACCTTCCAGGTCCATCCATATTGTCACAAATGGAAAGATTTCATTTACTTTCACATCCGAGTAATATTCCATTGTGTAGATGTATCACATTTTCTTTATCCAATCCTCTATAGGTGGACACTTTCATTGCTTCCAAATCTTGGCTGTTGTAAATAGTGCTTCAATGAACATAGAATACATATACCTTTTTGAATTAATATTTTAAATTTTATCAATAAATACCCAAAAGTGGAGTTGTTGGGTTAAAAGGTAGTTCTATTGTTAATTATTTGAGAAACCTCCAAATTAATGTCCATAGTGACTGCACAAATTTTCAATCCCATCAGTATTTCACAAGGGTTTCGTTAACTCCACATCCTCACCAACACTTGTTGTTTGTTAATTTATTGATGCTAGCCATTCTGACAGGTATGAAGTGATACCTCATTGTGACTTTGATTTCTCTGATAATTAGTGATGTTGAGCATCTTTTCATGCCTGCTGGCAATCTGTATATCCTCTTTGGAGAAATGTCTATTCAGGATTTCTGCTCAATTTTTGATTGGAATGTTTGTTCTTTTAATGTTGATTTGTATAAGTATTTTGAAATTTTAGATATTGACCACTTATCAAATGTATGATTGACAAATATTTTCTACTATTCAGTAGGTTGTCTTTTTGTTTTGTTGCTGGTTTCCTTTGTTCTGCAATAACATTTTAGTTTGATATAGGCCCTTTTGTGTATGTTTTCTTTCGGTTCCCTTGCACAAGGAGATATATCAGAAAAAATACAACTAAGAACAATATCAGAGAGTTTACAGCCTATGTTTTCTTCTAGGAATTTTAATTTTTTAATCCACTTTGAGTTTATTCTTGTATATGGTGTAAGAAGGTGGTCCAGTTTCATTGTTTTGCAAGCATGTGTCTAGTTTTACCAACACCATTTATTGAATAGACTGTCTTTACCCCATTGAATATTCTTGTCTTCTTTGTCATAGATTAAATGACCATTTAGGTCTGGTTTTATTCCTGGACTCTATTCTGTTCCATGGAGCTATATATCTGTTTTCATATCAGTATCATGCTGTTTTGTTTACAATAGCTTTGTAGCATATTTTAATATCAGGTAGTGTGATAACTTTGTTCTTTCACAAGATTGCTGGGGGTATTTGGGATATTTTGTGGTTCCATATAAATTTTAGGGTTATTTTGTCTATTTCTGTGAAAAATGTCATTGATAGTTTGATAGAAATTACATTAAATCTATATGTTTTGTAGACAGCATATATTTTGGATAGTAAGAACATTTTAATGATTTTAATTCTTCCCACCCCAGAATATATGTTTCCACTTATTTGAATTCTTTTCAGTTACTTCCTTCAATGTCTTATAATTTTCAGAGTACAAATATTTACCTCCTTGGTTAAATGTGTTCCTTGGAATTTTATTCTTTTTGATGCAACTGTTTGATGGGACTGTTTTTTTTTAAATTTCTCTTTCTTATAATTCATTATTGGCATATAAAAATTCAACCAATTTCTGAATGTTAACTTTGTATCCAGCTAACTTATCAAATTCATTTATTAGTTCTAATAGTTTTTTTGGTGGAATCCTTGAGATTCTCTATATATTGTATCATTCATTTGCAAGTAATGATAGTTTTACTTCTTCCTTTTTAATTTGGATGCCTTTTATTTGTTTTTCTTGTCTGATAGCTGGCTAGGACTTCCAATATTATGCTGAGTAAAAGTGGTGAAAGTAGACACTCTTGTCTTTTAGCTTTTTACTGTTGAATATGATGTTAACTGTGGGTTTGTCTTATATGGCTTTTATTATGTCGAGATATGTTTCCTTTAATTTCCACTTTGCTAAAAGTTTTTATCATAAATGGATGGTGGATTTTGTTGAATGCTATTTCTGCATCTATTGATATGACCAGATGGTTTTTATTCTTCATTTTGTTTATGAGGTGTATTACAATGATTGGTTTGAAAATATTGAAACAACCTTGCATTTCAGGAATAAATCTCATTTGGTGTATGATCTTGGTATTTTTTTCTATATTTTTTCCCTCTTTAATTCCCTTCCCACCCCCTACTTCCACCCCTGACCTACGGATGTTGCTGTCTCCCTTTAAGAACTAGATCTCTGAAGGCGGGGTGTCTCCTCCCATGCACTCCCAGCATGCACTGGGGCCTGGCGCCCCCAGGAGCCTGGTCCACCTGGGTATGGTCCATGGCTCCACCTGGGGCATGAACCCAGGACCCCTTGCGTGTAAAGCAGACATGCTAACACTATGAAACCACCCCCTGGTATATGATCTTTTTAATGTATTGTTGAATTTAGTTTGCTAATATTTTGTTGAGGATTTTTGTGTGTTCATGTATGTTCATCAAGGATATCTGCCTATAATATATTTTTGTGATGTCTTTGTCTGGTTTTAGAATCAGGTAATGGTAACATCATGAAATGAGCTTGGGAGCCTCCCCGTTTCTGGAATTTCTTAAAACAGTTTGATATTGATAAATGTTTATTCCTTGAATGTTTGGTAAAATTCATCTGTGAAGCCACCAAGTTCAGGACTTCAGTTTGTTGAGTGTTTTTGATAAGTTATTTGATTTTGTTACAAATAGTCAGTTCAGATTTTCTGTTTCTTCTTAATTCAGTTTCGAATTCATCTATTCCTTCCAGATTGTCTAATTTTTTGGCATATAATTTATCATAGTATTTTTTAATAATCCTTTATATTTCTATGGTCTCAGTTGTCACTTTTCCTCTTTCATTTCTGATTTGTTTATTTGGATCCTTTCCCTTTTTTTCTTGCTGAATCTGGTAAAAGTTTTATCAATTTTGTTTCTCTTTTTAACAAACCAGCTCTTGGATTTATTGATCTTTTATATATATATTTTTTAAGACTATTTTGTTTATTTGCTCTCTGATCTTTGTTTCTTAATTTCTTTGACTCAATTTGGGCTTTGTTTGTTGTTCTTTTCTAATTCCTTTAAGTGTAAAGTTAAATTATTTAGTTGATATGTTTCATGTTTCTTGAGGTAGGACTTTGTTGCTACGAATTTCTCTCTTAGGATTGCTTTCACTGCACCCCAACGGTTTGAGGTCATAGTGCTTTTATTTTCATTTATTCGAGTTATCTTTGATTTCTTCCTTGATCTCATTGTTAACCCATTTATTGCTTAATAGCATGTTATTTAGCCTCCATGTGTTAGTGTATTTTTCAGTTTTTTTCTTGTAATTAATTTTTAGTTTCATACTATTGTGTTTGGAGAAAATGCTTGGTATGATTTCAATCTTCTTAAATTTATAGAGACTTGTTTTCTGGCCTAGAATGTGGTCTATCTTAGAAAATGTTCCATGTGCACTTGAAGAGAATGCATATTCTGCTGCTTTTGGGTGAAATACTCTAAAAAATATCAATTAAGTCCATCTGATTAATGATCATTTAAGGACACTGTTTCCTTGATGATTTTTTTTGTGGTAAATATATCTCTTGATGTTAATGAGGAAGAGTTTAAAGTCCCTTAGTATGACTTTACTACTGCCTATCTCTCCTTTTATGTCAGTCACTATTTGCTTCATATATTTAGGCACCCTTATTTTGTGTGCATAAATGTTGACTAGGGTTATATCATCTTGTTAAATTGATCCATTTATCATTATGAAATATCTTCCTTTGTCTCTTATTATAGCCATTTTTCAAAATCAATTTTGTCTGATATAAGTATTGCTACCTCAGCTTTTGTTTTATTTTCATTTGCATGCATTACCTTTTTCCATTTCTTTACTTTCAGTCTGTGTGTATCTTTCAGTCTGAAGTGGATCTCTTTGTAGACCGCATATGTGTGGATCTTATTTTCTTATTCTTTCTACTACCTTATGTCTCTTGATTGGAATATTTAATTCATTTACATTTAGAATAATTATTGATAGCTACATATTTATTGGCATTTTATTATTCATATTTATGTTAATTCTCTCCCTTCTTCTTAAAGAAATCTAACATTTTTTTTTAATTTATCTTTTTATGGTAACATTGGTTAATGAAATCCAATAAGTTTCAGCTGTACATTTTAACAGTAAGGCATACATATATTTACACTGTATGTCCACTTCTCATAGTTAGATTTCTTTCTGTCACCACATATTTGACCCCTTTTAACCCATCTACCTCCTGCTTCTGCCTACCTTCTGGTAAGCACTACGTTATTGTCCATGTCTATGTATCTATGTTTGTTTCTCCTGTTTGTTTGTTGCTTTTATGTTTATATCCCACATATAAGTGATATCATGTGTTTTTCAACTTTTTCTGTCTGGCTTATTTTGCTTAGCATGATTATCTTGAGCTCCATTCATGTTGTCATAAATGACAATATTTCATCTTTTCTTGTGGCTGAGTAATAGTCCACGTTTCACTTCTCTTAGATTTTGTGTAAAGCTTTCTCTTAGTTTATATTAGACATCTTAGTGTTATTAAACCAATGTCAGTGATTTCTGAATCTTTCACAGTGTCATTCTAAGTTAAAAGTGTACCAGTGATGTTTAACCACATCAGTAACAACATCAGACTTTGTAAGTAATCTACTGATATTGTCCATAACAGTTCAATATTGAGTTACAAGTGTAAGTTCAATGAGCAATGCTCTATTTCAGTTTATTTTTTAAGTTACACAATATATTTTTATAAAACAATAAATTAAAGTACTTCCTGTGTTACTTATTATATTTCCGAATCAAAAAATAAAATATAGCTTGGCAAAAATTATAATAATGACTATTTATTGGGTGCCTATGATTTGACAAGTGATTTCCTAAGAATATTTCACTTATCCCCATAACAGCCTGGGTAGAAAGTATTATTATACATATCTTACACATAATGAAATTGAGGCTTTTAGAAGTCTTGTAACTTATCTGAGTTAATATGGCTAATATGTGGTAAGGTCAGAATTTAAAATAAGATATATCTGGTTCCACATTCTGTTCTTCTTCATTAGATGAAATTTCTCCCTTAAATTGTTTTAAATGAGAAAATTCCAAAATAATTCAAAACATGTGTTTCATAATTATGGATTATTTTCTTTGAGAAAGCTAGGCCTTGGTAACTAAACTTTCATTTATCATCAAAGTTAAAACTATTGCTTACTTTTCATAAACTTAACTTTTTTCTAGACATGTTCTGTTTTTGTGGCTTCTTTATTGTGAAATTGTGGGAAAGGATAAAAAGACTAGTATCACTTCTAGGATATTGGTCATATGTCATTAGGTTTACTTGAATTAAAGTTTTTTTTTTCAATCTCCCATTTTTATGTATCTCTCCATTCTATAATGTTTAATGTAAATTTTTTTAATGTAAATCTAGGTCTTTATTAAGCACATTGTACTAAAATGTTCCTTTTTGTCTTGAGAATTATTCAACTATATTGTATTTGTATAAATAAATTCATATTTCTCAGAAAAATCATTCCCTAAAAAGGTTAAAATGAATAGCAATGGGGAATAATCCAGTTGGTTAAATATAAGGAACTGAAAAAGTCTAATCCAACAATGCTCTTTGGCCCTATATCCATGGAATTTTAATTTTATTGTGAAATAGATATAATTATAGTCTTGTAAATTTATTACTTCTTAGTAATCTACTGAGAGAGAAAACCAGTTGTCCATGTTGTCCTTACTTAAATGATTCATTTCAGGTGCATTATTGCCTGTTAAATACAGCATTGTGCTTGCCAAAATGGAAATTCATCTAATGAGAGATTACATAGGGAATAGTGATATTTTCCTACGTAGTTTGTTTTCTTCAATCGCCAGACTATTTTTTCCCTTGTACCTTGCACATATTTTGCAAAACATGAGAAAAAATATCGAGTAAATAATTTCATGTTTTGAAGACCACTTGCATTTACTCTGGGGTCTCCCTCTGTGACTCAACCTAGATCTCAGTTTAGTCAGAAGCGTGGTGCCTCACTGTCCTGTCTCCACTTGCTTATCATTTATTCCTGTGGGAAATATGCACCCAGTATAAAGTTAACTGCATTCCAGATGTGATTCGTGGACATTAAAATATTTTTTGCCCAAATAACTCCCTTTGTCAAGATATAGTAGGTACATAGGCTGTTCATTTTGTAAGAATTCATTGAGCACTTAAATTGTGTGTACTTTTGCTTTGTTTTTGTTATATTTCAATAAAAATAGAAGTGAGGTACTATTATAAATTAAAATAAATTTAAAAGACATAGCAACCAAATACAGTGTATGGCCATTATATGGCTATGATTTGAAAAACACAACTGAAAATAATTTTTGAAGAAATGGAGGAAAATTTAACATGAATTACTTATTAGATGTTAAAGAATCATTGATTATTTAAATTTTTTTTTCCGATATGAGTTTTTTTTAGCAACTTCTTTCAGTTGAACATTAAAGAATTTTTTCTACCGTGAATGTTATAAGATATGCTATTATGAGACATTAACTTTCTTTTAGTTTAATAAATTAATGCCCTGTTGAAATACTTACTATATGCTAAAGTACATGGGTTGTTCTAATGGGGGTGGAAGACAAATTTAAAAATAAAATACATAGTCTCAGTCCTCAAGAAACTTAATTGAGGAGTTAAGATAAGTCCAGCTACCTGACTGCAATCCTGAGCAATAACATAGGTAAATTTTAATTTGGGTTGATGAATAGAAGTTCTAGGGAATGTTGTAGTATGGACTACTTATTTGGAGATGGCTGAGGGTAAGCACTGAAAGGGCTGTATGATGGCATTGGGTAACATGGTGTGTGAGTGAATGCGTGTGTGTGTGTGTGTGTGTGTGTGTGTGTGCGTGTTGCATACTAAGGTAGAGAAAACAAAGTCTCAACACAACCTTACAATTTTTCCAAGCACTCACTCTGGTCATAAGGGCTGCTGCACTCATCTATATTTACATATTACTTGTTTCTGCCATCCCAGGTAGTGAAATAAATTCTGTCTGACTAGAAGACTTTATAAAAAGCTGAATGGTCATTGGAATTAAAAAATATGCTATATATACCAAAATTAGTGAGGACAAAGTAAGAAAACATATATTTTAAAATATGGCTTGCCCTGTTTTTTTTTTTTTTTAATCCCTTTTTATCTATTCTATGTGGGGGGCCATTTGGCCCAGGCCAGGTGTTGTTGTTCTTTGAGTGGGAACTTGTTTTGGTGGAACGAGCTGGATCTTGAGAGCACGGGCCCCAGGGCTGAGGGGGAGGTTTCAGGATGTGCTGACTTGGTGTATACATTTGTAGCTAACAAACATCCTTGTTCCTGAGTATATAAGCATGTGAAAAAATAAACTCAGAGTCGAGTCTCCGAGCTCGTCCCTCTCGACCCCATCTGTGTGTTTCCCTTCTTCTTTTCTTTTCCCGTCCTTCGTTACAGGAGGCCCTGATTCGACTGTCGGCTGGTTCCGACAATTCTACATATCTGGAATAGCCCTATAACCTCTACCAAGCTCCAGACTTCTTTTACTTTAAACAGTACTTAAAAATATGTTTTCTATGGAAATATAAAATGATATACCTTCTGTGGAAAACAGTATGGTGGTCCCTCACCTTTCAATATCTGATTGGATAAAGATGTGGTACATATTACAATGGACCATTACTCAGCCATAAGAAAGGATGAAATACTGCCATTTGCAACAACATGAATGGATCTTGAGATTATCAGGCTAAGTGAAATAAGACAGAAAAAGCTGAGAACCATATGATTTCACTCATATGTGGGATATAAAACTGAAAGAAACAAATGAACATGGCAAACAAACAAAAACTCATTGACACAGACAACAATTTAGTGTTTACCAGAGGGAAATGGGGGAAGAGGGAGGTAGATAAGGGTAAAGGGAGTCAAGCATTTTGTTACAAAAAGAAATTTAACTTTGGGGGGTAAACACACAATGCAATATACATATGATGTGTTATTGAATATGTAACACATTTGTACACTTGAAACCTATGTAATTTTATTAACTAATGTCTCCTCGATACATTTAATTTAAAAAATGTAAATAAAAATAAACATAGAATTATGATAAGATCCAGCAATCGTGCTTCTGGGTATATACACAAAAGCATTGAAATTAGGGACTTGAACAAATATTTGTACATCAATGTTCATAGTTACATTATTTACAATAGCTAAAAATTTGCAACAACTCAAATGTTGAGCAACTGGTGAATAGATAAACAAAACATGCTGCATACATACAATGGTATATTCATCCTTAAAAAGGAATGAAATCCTGACACATGCTACAATATGGATGAGTATTAAAGACATTATGGTAAGTAAAATAAGCTTGACAGAAGATGATACATATTGTATAATTCCACTTATATGAGGTAATCAGAGTAGTCAAACTCATAGATATAGTAAATATAATTGTGGCTGCCAAGGAATAGGGAGAGATGAAATGTTGAATTATTGTTTAATGAGTACAGAGTTTCAGTTTGGCATAAAACAGTTCTGGAGATAGATGGCGGTGATGGTAACACAACAATGTGAATGTACTTAATGCAGCAAGAATATACACTTTAAAATGGTTAAAATGGTAACTTTTATGTTATGTATATTTTGCAACAGTAAATAATTTTTAAAGATTTAAAAAAATGCTTTCCAAGCCTCCTCTAAGACAACAGAGAATTCCATGGGCACATCTACATTATAAATTTTGTGTAGAGACAGAAATCTGTATGTTTACAAATTATTTCCTTGAAGACAAAGGCCATGTTTTATTTCTTAACAATTAAATACTATTTTTGATACTATGGAAGTATACAAGTATACAGAAAGATAATGAAGAGTTGTTGCTTTCAGAAAAACTTATAAACTTCTTAGGTATATAACAATAACACACAGAAAGGAGAAAAAACTTAATACACTATATACCAAACACTTTGAGAAGATACTACTCATAGCACACCAACAAATCTTTTCAGAAATTCCCTCTTAAACTCACAATCTCTATCAAACTCTCTGACCTCTTTTATAGGCTGAAATGGAGTATTTAACCAGAATCTTGAAACCAGTACTCAGCTACATTTGCAAATTCCACATGATGAACTTCTACCTACTGGAATGTGATATTTAATATTTTAGGGCTTCAACCCCAATTCAGATTTAATGTTTCCATTTTAGCATTATATTACAGAAAATAACACAAAATTAAACAAAATATCAAAAACAACAATTAAATAACAACAGAACAAAAGAAAGAAGATATTGAGAAGTACACAAGGAGATATCAATTCTAAAAATAATTTAAAAATCAGAAGTTTTTTGAAAAAGACATTGCTTTCAAATGGGAATCTAATTTTTATTTCAATTTTATAGACAGTGAAATATCAAAAGAGCCAATCGAACAGTAGAGATTGATTGTGTGTCTCCTACTTTCTGAGGGAAATTTTGGAGCAGATTTTGAGGGCTAAAAATTACATCCATCAAAACATTAGGATTTACAATTCTGACAAAACAGAGGAAAGAATGTCATCCCCAATTCCTAGGAATAATATCCAAAAACACTGAATCATTAGTAAAGTGCCTCTGAATGAGAGAGAAATGCTCTTTTGTATGTGACAAGGTGTTGATTTAAATAACCTTTGACTTAGTTCTTTTCAAGAAAAACTCATAAGTGTAAGCTATTTTGGGGTACCTAATTCTACTTGTTGAAGAGATGCCTTTCTCAACTTCAAGGTCCACTGTAATGGGGTTAAAGATACTGAAAGTGGAGAGAGTGTAGTTAGTGACTGGAGCAATGGCCCTGATGTGATGAAGATATCCATCAGCAATAGTACTGCTCACATTTAGTCAGCTATCTTGGCAATGGCAAATAATGTAACCTCAGCAAAGGTCACCTAGGAGAGCAGCAGTGTGGAATAATAATAATAGGCAAATTGAAAAGCTTCAGCAGCCACCAAATTGATATTATCCACCTGTGACCGAGAACAAGAAGAGGACTTAAGGGATTTGGGTAGGATAATCATATAATTTATTCTTTAAAGTGGATACCTTTTAAGAGTTAAAGAGACATACTAATAATTTTACTAGTATCACAGACCTAAACCAAGACTTCCTGGGCTAACTGGGCATATCATAGTCCTGGATTGGAGGACTACTTAAGATGTGAGTGGCTAAAGCATACACAAGTGATGTCACCATATCTACTTTTAATATGGGCAACTAAGAATCAATAAAGACCATTTCCTTCCTACTTTCTCTTGTTCAAATACTTTCCAAGACATTTAGCTTTATTTAAATCCATGAATCATCTATGTCTATATATTCCATTCTACATAAATTTAGTATAATTTATATTCTAGGCCTTGAGTTAAAGCATGTAAAGAATTTTGCTTATCTTAATTTGCTGCCTTTGAAAAGCCTTTGGTTTCAATGTTTATCAGAGGGTAGATTAAGTTCATTTAGGCAGTAAAAGGGCTGATGCATGCGACTGTGTGGTTAGAAGGATAACAACAAAGGCTAAGGAACTTAATATTTTTAAATTTTAAATTAAGTTTATTGGGGCAACATTGGTTAATACAATGATATAGTATCAAGTGTACATTATCATTTGACATTTGTATATTCTATTATGTGTTTACCACCCAAAGTCCAGTTTCCTTCAGCTACCATATACTTGATCCCCTTTATTCACTGCACCCTCCTCCTAAACCCTATATTTGACCCTCTTTACCCCATCTACATCCCCCCTTTTCCCTCACCCCACTAGTAATCATTAGTCTGTAGTCCTCTGGTAACCATTCGTCTATATTCCATGTCCATGAGTCTCTGTTTGTTTGTCCTGCTAATTTGTCGCTCTTAGGTTTATATCCCACATATAAGTGATATCATGTGTTTTAAAATTTTTCAGTATGGCTTATTTCGCTAAGCATGATTATATCGAGGTCCATCCACATAGTTGCAAATAGCAGTATTTCATTTCTTCTTATGGCTGAGTAATATTCCATTGTATATATGTACCACAGCTTCTTTAGCCAATTATCTATCATAGGACACTTCATTTGCTTCCATGTCCTGGCCGCTGTGAATAATGCTGATATAAACATTGGTGTGCAAATATCTTTTTGGATATGGGTTTTCAAGTCTTTAGGGGTAAATACCCAGTAGAGGGATTGCTGGACCATGTGGTAGATCAATTCTTAGTTTTTTGAAGAACCTCTATACTGTTTTCCATAATGACTGTATAAATGTTCAGTCCCACCAGCAGTGTATAAGAGTTCCTTTTTCTCAGCATCCTCTTCAACATTTGTTATTACTTGTCCTGTTGATTATAGCTATTCTAACAGGTGTGAGATGGCATCTCATTGTGTTTTTGATTTGCATTTCTCTAATAACTAGCAATGTTGAGCATTTTTTTCATATATTTGTTGGCCATTTGTATGTCCTCTAGGGAGAAGTGTCTGGGTCCTCTGCCCATTTTTTCATTGGATTATTTATTATTTTGTTATTATTGAGTTGTATGAGTTCTTTGTATATTTTGGATATTAGGCCCTTATCAGAGGTGTTGCTTCCAAATATATTTTTCCATTTGGATGATTGCCTCTTTACCTTGTGGATGGTTTCTTTTGCTGAGCAAAAGCTTTTTAGTTTGATGTAGTCCCATTCATTTATTTCAGCTTTTACTTCCCTTGCTTTTGAGGTCAAATTCATAAAACCCTCTTTATGTCCAAGGTCCTTGAGTTTAGTTCCTATGTTTCTTCTATACATTTTATGGTTTCAGGTCTTATATTCAGATCCTTAATCCATTTTGAGTTAATTTTGGTGTGCGTTGATAGACATCTGTCTAGTTTCATTCTTTTGCAAGTGGCTTTCCAGTTTTCCTAGCACCATTTATTAAAGAAGCTTTTCTTTCTCCACTGTATGTTTTTGACTTCTTTGTCAAAAATTATTTGCCCAAATAAATATGGGTTTACTTCTGGACTCTTGATTCTGTTAAGGAGCTTAATTTTGATGTGGAGGATTATGAGAAACTCTTATAAAGTTTGCAGAAGTGTAGCAGCATTCAATTGAATTTGATAATATTTAGTGTTAATTTTGTGCTGCATATTATCTATCCTTGATGATTTATAATCTGTTTAGGGAGAAAAGAAATCTGCACATGAAACAATTAGTGCACAAAACAGGATGATCAAATGTCAAGGTATGAATTTCAGATAATGAAGGTTTACAATATGGTGTGGGCTAGAAGTTGATGAAAGGAAAAAGATGGTTTAAACCATAATACCCTACCCCAAACAGAAATTTCATCACTTTGTAAATATTATGAAAGATACTGTGACAGAAATAGCTAACCTTTTGCCAAGAATCTATGTTCTTCCATTTCCATAGTATAAAGTTGTCACAGAAAGATACCTATCCATCCAATTACGACATCTTCCTACCATAAACTTTGTATTCTGTTGTGACCATGTGCTGAGATTTTACTAATGAAATATAAGCAGAAATGATGTAGTTACTTTGCACATGACTTGTCTTGATGAAGCTTGTGTGCTTTTGCTGCACTTAGTTCCTCTATATCTGCCAGCTGTATGCAAAGGATTCCAAGATGCTAAAAAGGAAACTAGATTTCTGAATCACCATGTGGAAGAAAACTCTATACTGACAAAGAACAACTGAATTTTACTGTTACAAAAACGAGAAATACACCTTTATTTTCTTAAGCCATTGAAACTTTCAGTTTTTTTATTGTTGTTACAGTAATTAGTATAACAATATAGTAATTAACAAATAATATAGGCACTAAATTTTACAAGAATCTTAAAAAACAATCCATCTCACAGTAGACTGGGATTTAATTGCTTACTGATTCATATGCTCCATTATTCAATATAATTAAGAAATGTATTAGTTTTACCCCGTTGTGTTTCCCTAATAATAAGCGAGACTAAAAGAAGAGGAGAAAATATTGATTTTCCACTTAACCCTTCAATCTCCTCATTTATTTTAAATTATTTTGAAACTGGCTGAATTCAACAACTGACCTCTTTACACAGTTTTGAAGAATGAAACAATAAAACAGACTAGAGAAAACCCCAAGTCTGGAGCCTAAATACATTCTGAGAAATGTGGAAAAGTAGCCCCAAATTTTTTACCTGAACAAACTTACCTCATTTGATAAATGGTATATTAAGTTCAGAATTTAGCATATGTACCCCCTCCCACCTAGCTCTGAATTCCAAAAGTTTAAAAATATTTTGCTATTACATGTATTGACTGTTGTTAACAGTAGATTTCCCTTAATCGTGAAATTTTAGCTCAATACTGGAGTGTGGGCTAAAGAGTTTTATCATTTTTGTTTAGCAATGAGATAGCATCAAAAGTGTTCAAATAGTAAAATTTCATGTTGGGGCCCTGCTTTTGGCAGATTTATCTGGGAGAGTTGACCTATCAGACTAGAATTGGTAGGCGAGTTGCAGATTACTGCAATAGTCTTGTCAAGAGATAATGAACAAACTTTACTAGGGAACAAATAAGCAGATATGAGTAGAGGGAAATCTCAGGTTCTTGCCTTGGATGACTTAAAATATAATTCTCTCAAAATTAATCTTTAACACAAATCCAGCAAAAATTTTAATGAATTTTCTTTTTATTTATATCATAGAAAAATGATTCTAAACTTTATCTGAAAGAAAAAAAAAAAAACCCTGCAGTAATAGAAGGGCATTTTGGAATTAGAGTACTGAAAGAAGACTTATCTTATCACATATTAAAATATATAGTTAGAAATAGTTCCTCATCCATGATTTCACTTTTTGCAGTTTCAGATACCCATAGTCAACCATTGTCTGAAAATATTAAATGGAAAATTTTTGAAATAAACAATTCATAAGTTTTAAATTGCAGGCCATTCTGAATAGCACAATGAAATCTTGTGTGGTCATACTCCATCCTGCCCAGAACAATAATCCACGCTGTATAGATGTCACCTGCCAATTACTCACTTAGTAGGCATCTCAGCTATTAAGTGGACTGTTACATTATTGTAATTCGTGTGTTTAAGTAACCTTTATTTTACTTAATAATGGCCCAAAGTGAAAGAGTAGTGATGCTGGAAATTTGGATATGCTAAAAAAGAAGTCATAAAGTGTTTCCTTTAAGTAAAAGAAATAAGGAAAGAAAAAAAATCATATGCTGAGGTTGCTAAGATTTACAGTAAGAAATCTATCAGTGATATTGTGAAGAAGGAAAAAAGAAATTCATACTGGTTTTTCTGTTGCACCTCAAATTGCAAAAGTTATGGCTACAGTTCATGATAAGTGCTTATTTAGAATGGAAAATAAATTAAATTTGTGGGCGAAAAACATGAACGGTAAACATATTCTGATCAATGGCAAAGTTTTGCACCTGAGAGCATTGAGCTTATACAGAGACTTAAGCAATGGATCCCCTGAAATGAGTGAACACATTCATAAATTTTATTATAGTGTATAGTTGTAATTGTTCTATTTCATTATTAGTTTTTATTGTTAATCTTTTACTGTGCCTAATTCAGAAATTAAACTATCATAGGTATATACATATAGGGAAAATCATAGTATATAGAAGGTTCAGCACTATCTATGGCTTCAGGTTTCAACTAAGGGTCTTGGGAACATATCCCTTGTAGACAAGGGAGGACTACTATCATAATTAAAAGTGTGCTACTAATGTTTGAATAGGCAAACAAGTCACTGTGAAAAATGAATTGAATAAGAGAAATTGACCCAAATGCATGAGTTAATGATAAAGGGGTATTTAAAAAAATACTTTCTTTATTCCACAATTAAAGAATGCTTTTGTAGTAAATTGCTATTTGGAACGATTAAAATAAAATTAACTCATTGGTTAAGGTAAAACAGTGGTTCTCAAGGTGTAGTTCCTCGACCATCGACATCAGTATCACCTGGGAAATGCCAGTTCTGAAGCCCGACCCTAGAAACTCAGAATTAGAAACTATGGGGATAGAGTCCTGCAATCTATGTTTTAACAAACCATCTAAGTGATTTTGATGCATTTTTAAGATTGAAAACCACTAAGCTATATTATGCTTCAACAACAAACCAACCGTGAAATATCAGTAGTTTAGCAAAACTGAAACTTACTTCTCATTTAAATGACATATTAGTTGGTGATTAACAGAGAGATCTCTGTTCCACATAGTCACTTAAGAACCCATGTTTATGAAGGTGCCAATATCTCATAGTTGTGCTGTCTGGAGGATGTGACCTCCTTAGACATTGCAAAAGGAGAGGTAGCTATAGTATTGTGAGTTAATTCTTTTATCCTTTTTTACAGCCTACCAGAGCCAGTCACATGATTCTTCCTTCTAACAATAAAGTATTTTGGAAATGAAGGAGGCTAGTTGAAATGTTTGGTAATCCCTATTATCTTGGCCATAGATCTCTATATTACACCTTATCCAAATATTACAGATGAATAAAATATTTAAAAGCAAAAAGTGAAATCATACTATGGGAAAATATAGGTCAGTGCTTATAAAATATCTTTCATGGGGAAAACCTTTCTAAGCATGATAAAAAAAAACAGACATCATATTGAAAAAGAATGACAGATTTAACTCTATAGAAATTAAAGTTATGCCAAAATAAAATTTATAAGAGAAAGGAGTAGAAACTACTTTTGTATATGTGACTGAAGGTTAATAATAGCAATATCTAAGGAGTTCTTAAATCAATAAGAAAAAGGGAAACATCCTGATAAAAATATGAAAAAATATATTAAAAACAATTGTTCAATAATTATCAAGAAAATAAAAATTAAAATGAAGTATCAGATCCTATCTAAAAAACTATCATAATAAAAAATATAATGCACAGAGTTGAAAAAGCATGGGAAAAGTCATTATTGCTGGGAGTGGTATTGGTACTATATTCTAAAGGAATAGTGACAATATATATATATCAAAATCACAGATAAATAAATATATATATATAAATCATAGATAAAAAAGATTGTGCATATGTATATATACATATATGCGTGTGTGTGTATGTGTATATACACATACACACACACACACAAAGAGGTCTTTCTTTTTTTATGACTAAAAATAAAGTTTATGAAATTAGTCAGCGACAGCCCAAAATGTATATATGTTATGCACATACACATACCTACACATATATAACTTTTAGTTATTCTTTTCAATTACAGTTGATATTCAGCATTATTCTACATTACTTTCAAGTGTAGAGCACAGTAGCCAGACATCTATACAATCCATGAAGT
Organism: Eidolon dupreanum; assembly: GCA_028627145.1. Classification (NCBI taxonomy): domain Eukaryota; kingdom Metazoa; phylum Chordata; class Mammalia; order Chiroptera; family Pteropodidae; genus Eidolon; species Eidolon dupreanum. Next base: position 56,826,139 of record CM053505.1, on the reverse strand, counting down.
GAACCCTGACCAATCTAGCACCCACCTGGCAACACACAAAGTCACCACAATACTCTTGACCACATTCTCCATGCTGCACCCCATCCCCCTGTGATTATTTTGTAACTACCAATTTGTACTTCTTAATTACTGTGGCTATTTGGGGTCTTTTGTGGTTCCATATAAATTTTATGATTATTTGTTCAAGTTCTCTGAAAAATGTCATTGGCATTTTGATAGAGATTGCATTAAATCTATAGATTTCTTTGGGCAGTTTGAACATTTTAACAATATTTATTCTTCCTATCCATGAGTACAGTATATGCTTCAATCTATTTGTATCTTCTTCAGTTTCTTTCTTCAATTACATAATTTTCTTAGTATAGAGTTTTTACCTCCTTGGTTAAATTTATTCCTGGATATTTTTTAATGCAATTCTATATGAAATTGTTTCCAATTTCTTTTTCTAAGAGTTCATTATTGGTGTATAAAAATGTCAGCAATTTCACTTCTGGGTATTTATCAGAAGAAACAGAAAACAATAATTCAAAAAGATATATGTACCCTTATATTCATTGCAGCATTATTTACAACAACCAAGATATGGAATTAACATAAATGCCCATTAATAGACGATTGCATAAAGAAGATGTGGCACATATATATTATGGAATATTACTCAGCCATAAGAAGAAATGAAATAGTGCCATTTGTGACAACATGGATCAACCTAGACGGTATTAAATGAAATAAGACAGAAAAAAAAAACAAATATCATATGATTTCACTTATATGTGGAATCTAAAGAACGAAAAAACAAACAAGCAAAACTGAAACAGACCCATAGGTGAAGAGAACAAACTGATGGTTGCCAGATGGGAGGTATAATACAATTGGAGAATGCTTGGCAGTTTCTTTTCACTTAATATGGTTTTCCTCTTAATTTCATCTCATTTTGGAGAGAGTGATATAACATGTTCTGTCTTAGAAACGTATTTCTGATGTCAACAATGAAGATTGA